>JAEAOA010001682.1:0-15367 GCA_016746295.1 Potamilus streckersoni | reverse complement strand
TTCGTATTATTGACAATATGTTAACAGACATTCTACCAATGAGGGTTAGCAAGTATGAAAAAAAATATCATAAAAAATATGAGTAACATAAAATTTTATCTAAACTTAAGATATAATATAACTAAAATAATATCATTTTCATTCTAATGCTAGTTTAATTTCCACCTTGTTAACTGAAACGTTCTAATGCACAGTTTAATTTTCATCCTGTTATCTTGTGGTAAAAACCCGTTTGCCGTCTTTAGAATAATTGTATTCCACACATGCGCTGTTCTAACAAATTAGTCACCTCTGTGTAAAGAGCTTATCACATTCCAACACCTGTTGTTTTGTTCGGTTACAAAATACCTGTTTACAGGTAGTAGTAGGGGGAAAAAAAGAGGTGGGGGAGGGTGAGTCAAAACCCTGTTTTATTTTGGAAAAAAAGGGGGTGGGGTGGGGGATAATTTAGGACTATAATTTATACTTGTTTGGAGGGTAAAAAAACAAAGTGAGTTGAAAACCTGGTTTTCCTATACTACTGAAATCTCTAAATTGTAGTAAAACTGACCCTTCTTTGGACTCATTTTCATTAAAATATATTGTGAATAATTTCAATTAAAATGAAAGGTTAATCTTTATTTAATAAAGCTATACTCTATCTTGATAAAGATTGCTTGCTTTCTTACAGCTAGTGCAAAATAGGTAAAAAAAAAATGTCTGCTTCTATACTGATGCAAGTTTTCGCATTATACATGTATAAAATACTCCAAGCAAAGCACAGAAGCCTCTTCATATTATATATGTATATTCTATACTCGGATAACACTCACTGACAAAGAATTTTTCAGGCCTACTGTCTGACCTCTAACTTGATCATAACACGAAGTCAAAAGTAATAAAAAAAAGAACATGTGGTTCTATGAGAACAAGACTGAACTTTCTAGTTTGAAGCACGCCGTTTACACGTGAATGCCAGTATGGCACCCTCATTACTCTCAAGGCATTATCAAAAAAGGTTAGAGGTGCCTTGAACTAACTATATATAACAGTCCCCAAACGATGGCTCTCACTTTATGTTGCTTCAATACTAGAGAGATTCATTTTGTTTTTTTTTACAGGTAAGACCTTGCTTGTTATGTTCTAAACTTTCTTATAGAATAAGTACCTTTGGAAATTAAAGATTTATGATTGTAACCTTCCTATTTCTAATGTTTATGAGTTCATCTTTTTAATTCTAATATTATAATATAATGAATGTTTATTTGTTTTAAGAACTTATATTTGTATTTATGATAATAGTTAAAAGATTAAAATGCTTACCGACTTCATGTTTAGATTTAATTTGGAAATTTAAATAATCTTTCAGGAATAAAGAATAATGTTTTGTAATCTATTTTAAATTAGTACTTTATCACAAATTAAGTAAAATATATTTCTTTAAAATGATTTTTGCTTTAATCGAAACTATTTTATAATCTTTAATTAAGTCAAAATTTATTATCTGTAACATATTTTAAAATGCGAAAGGCTACGAATACACGAAGTTGGTAAACTTGAAAGGAAAAGTATTATATGCATTTTGTGTATTGTTCAATGTAAAGGCTTTTCTGCCTTTGGAATGTAGTACCGTATATCACCTATATGAATTATATGAATAAACTCACTTTATGTTGCTTCAATATTAGAGAGATTCATCTTGTGTTTTACAGATCCTTGGTATACTCGCTAGCCAAGCATTTTCCCCCCAAAAGGATGTAGCCGTGTCTACACCATTATGCGTGTCACCTTATCTTTGAGAGAGTCTGAACCCTCACTTTTTCTCTCTATCTTTCCGTCCGATCATGGAAAAGAACATTCCTAAGTGTTTACGATAAGGATTCATAAAACATAATAAAGAATCTTTTCGTAAAATATACAACGGAAAAATACAAAACATTTCTGATTTAAAGAATCTGATTGAAATAATACGCAATTCTGAAGGATATGTATTTTAGAAATTTACACGCAATAACAATTGGAATTAGATGCAATAGAAAGCATACTTGTACTTTGTAATGTCTCTCTAGCCACCCCACCCCCTTTATCTGTTTTACGCAAGTTTTTGTTTTTCAGGCAGAAATGTTTGTTGACTGCAACTTTTCTTAACTTTGATAACTTGTGATATGTTGAAGTATTTACCCGTTTAACATATAAAACAAAAATATTTTGTCGTAGCCAAGGTTCCAATCAATCCGAAACCAATTAAAATGTGCTTTGAAATGTAATGGATTTTGAATATTTCATGCGCTGCTCCTAAATGAATACGTATCGTATGATGCTGTTATCACATAAAAGAACACGGGGAAATACCTTGTCACTAAGGGTTCACTAATTGTCCATAAATGAGTATTATAATATTCTTCAAAATAGTCGCCGTTTCAAGGTCAAACACTGCTCTAATTAAATGGATAAAGAAATGTGTATTCATTTTTTTTCTGTATGACATAATTATTAAAATCACATTGCGCAACAAAAAGCGTTATATACCAATTAACTGAAGGTGGTAAATCGATTTCGAAAGGGCCGTAATTGCCAATTGCTATAATGGTTTCAATAAGCCCATGTAGCATCAGTCCCTTAGACACCGAGTGCGAATATAGAGGCTGGTGGATGGGATCAGCCCGTAATACATTAGCAAGCTGAGAGTCACAAATCCCACAAATCTGAGATCTTCCCAGAATACATTCTATGCGGGAATCTGCCTAGCATAGATTTAGTTACTATGGGATCAACCCATAATACATTAGCAAGTTGTGATTCAGCCTAGCACATAGTTTACTTACGCTGGGGTCAGCCCAGAATACACTGTAATGCTGGGATCATCCCAGAATAGACTGTAATGCTAGGATCAGCCTAGCAATGATTAGGACTATTCTTGTTAGATTCTGATTCTAGCCCATGAGTATCCCCCACTGAGAAAGCCAAATATTGTTTAAATATTTTAATTAAGAATGGATGTATAATATTTACGAGTTGATGTTATAGAATATTGGTACTAATGAAAAGTGGCAAGTCTGAGAGAAAATGAGAAAATGAGAGAGAGAGAGAGAGAGAGAGAGAGAGAGAGAGAGAGAGAGAGAGAGAGAGAGAGAGAGAGAGAGAGAGAGAGAGAGAGATGTATATACTCATGTAACCTGTATTTCTTACAATGCATGTATTAAATGCATATACTAGTGTATTCAATATTTTTTCAACGCATGTATTAAATCTTTTCTCGTACAAATCATTTCTGTTGTGTTGTGCATAAACTCTGAAGACGTACATGGCGCTTGAGCCAAACATATCTTTAATTTAAGAAAGGAAGAATGGTCTCAATAAAATTCCGCACAATATACCAGCATCCGGTGGAAAACAAATCCTGAACCGTTAATAAAATATACTTCAGTCATGTCAAACGAGATGAAATATATAGAAAAATGTTTAAGTTATATATGGTTACCTTAAGTTGTATTTTGTTTTGAATATTTTAAGGATAATAATACTTTAAAAAAAAATAATTAATCTCGTTTATTGGTTCATTGCCTCCATCCTTTAAAACACATTAATTTTAAAAGCTTATGCTTTTATCTGACTGGCGTTTATTTAAAAATGCTATTTTATACGAATTTAAATGTAGCATTATTTTTTATACCAGGCATATATGCTTGCTTACCTGTAAAGAAACACAATATAAGAAACAGCAAGTTGGTATGATGCCACATTTTCAAAGATAGACTCCGTCGTTTAACTAAATTTCGTCCACTGTATCTTTACTCCACTACGAAGTCTGTTTAGTCTTTATATAATATTCGATAATAGGTTCTGTTTTTATATGAACTGGAAATCAGATGTGGATTTTCATATATATGGACGGAAAATTAAACGCAAATTTCTGCATGAGTAACCGTCAATAATCCTTTTTGTGCTGTGTCTAATATAGCTTGAAAAAAGGATCACGATTTTATTATTATCCATGATATCATATTTCATGTAGGGCAGTGGGAAAGGCAGACGAGAGTTCTTTGTAAGTTCAAATAAACCTTTACTCCACAATCGATAACTGTGAGGTTATTGAAGAATCTGGCACTCTTCGAGATTAAACGATTAAACTAAAGGGCTAAAGATTATTATCCTTGGCATAATATGCGAGCTCATAGTGTATAGCACATATCGTTCTATTTGTCAAGGCGACGACCATTATAGAGGTTGGTGCCGGTTAGTAAAATGAACTGAATAAAATATGTGTAATGCTATCCCATCCCATGGACAATATATCACATAACAGTAACCCCTTCCCCAATAGGTACAGCAACATTGATTTGATTCCCACCCGACCCGATTGGCGTAATATCTGCGACAGCGTTTTTAAGGGTTAAACTATTATGCGGAATTATTAGCTACAATGTCGAAGCCTCAACTTGGTTTGTTGTGGTTGAGGCTACGAACGGATAGCATATCATGTAATGGAGCAAAACAAATCCTCCCTAAAGTCAGAAGTCAGTTTAGAAATCTACTACATAAGTATAATCATTTTGCCAAAGAAGTTTGGTTTATGTGAATTTATTTAACTCATACACGATAAAATAAATTGGCATAGTTACACTAACCTCACCGTGTCCACCATGACAGATAACGCGAGACTCTCGCCGTGACACTTTTCTACATAAGGCTTGCAAGACTATATATGGATATTCTACACTATGGTATTAGTTGTTGAATGACATAACGCGCGAAGATGGAAAATGGATACTTGCATAAATTGCGGAATACAGTTTTTTGTTGACAAAATAATGGCTTCTTGGTGGAATTTCAAAGTCACCTGTAAATCGTATTTACTTTTAATGCGCACAATTTCTGACTAAAACCGCGCCATATTTTTTTTACTACGATCTGTTCAATTTTCCAAATAAGGACTTAACGTCCTTATATGGCACACAAACAAAAGAGGCTGAGAACGGAAATAGGCATTATTTGAACTAATATGGCGGACGATCAAAATGAAAATATCGGATAAGAAAGGTAAACGAGATTTTACCACTATTTCTTCAATGATTTTCAATAATTCCATTTACACCTCCATTATCGTCTCAGGTTGAATAGTATTTTAAATCTTGTTACCTAAGTTACTGTGCTTTTCCACACTTTATCTTAGCATGAAATGGTTCGATGCTATTTTTATACTCATTTTCAAAGAATTTCAATATATTTGTGGACTTTAATATAAATTTTGAATCAACAACGATCGTTAATGTTGTGAATATAGCTGATTCGTCAAAGTTTATAAATTGAATCGGGGCTTCGTTAGAGTAGTTACTTAACACATGTGCGGACGCATTACACCAGCACACGTGTGCGGACAGGCAAGATCACACTGTCTGAGGGTTTTCTTCCACAAACACGGGGGACAAAAACTTATAAATATATTTATATAATCATGATTTAATAGGCATGATTTTTCGATGCCCAGTCAATATCCCTAATTATATTTATAAGAGATGTGTTTTTGCGGTCGTATTTATAAAACAACGGACAACATATGTTGTATGTAATTGTATTCCAAATGCATTTGTACACAGTATATCAGTTCACAATATATCACAGTATATCAGTTCACAGTATATCACAGTATATCACAATATATCAGTTCACAGTATATCACAGTATATCAGTTCACAGTATATCACAGTATATCAGTTCACAGTATATCACAGTATATCAGTTCACAGTATATCACAGTATATCAGTTCACAGTATATCACAATATATCAGTTCGCCAGAGAACTTAAAAAGTCTATAGGAAAACAAATGATACTAACAGTGGCAGATGCACGGAAGCTGCTAAGTATTTAACTGGACAAACGTTTATGGGGGAGGGTTTTTTCAATTCCATAGTTTGCTCAGTCACTCAAACACTAGAATATAGAGTGATGACGCGTAGGATTTTGATTTATTTTAATGACGTAATCAGAAAGCTGTCATGGCTCTCGGTACGCAACCTTGTTGATATTTGGAGAGAGCAGAATAAAGTTGTATGTAGATTTATATTGCGAAAGAAAGATAACAAGTACGAAGACTCCTTTCTTGCATTCAATTATTGGTTAACAAAAACAAAGTTCTGGGTTGAAAAGCGAACCATTCACATTCAATAAAATAATATAAAACAGTAAACAAATAAACATTTTTAAATTGTAAAATTTATTACCGATCGATCTTGATTATGTTTCAAACAGTAAAGAAGCGATACAGAAAGTCATATCCCAGCATATAGATCATAAATAAGCTTCCATTTCTATAACTTCATAGTTTCCACGTGACTGTATGCCTGGGGCTTAGCAAATGTGATAATTAGATAAGAATGAAATCGGTCAAAGAAGTCGCGAAGGTTCCAAAGTACTTTCTTATCCAAAGAGCAGGAATGATATTGACGATGTGCCAGTCTAACAGGATCTGAAAGATCAAAAACCACATGCGGACAAGACATTCTAAAAAGACAAACGCTTAAAAACAATTATAAGCGAATATAGACAACTTATGTACATTTTCATATTATGGAGAAATAAGGCTTTTTGATGCTTCATTCCTTTGAAGGTAGACTCTCTCTTCGCAAGATTTGGGATGATAAAAGCTCTTTCAACTGGTTTGGTTTGGTGTTTTACGCAATGTTTAGCAAAACATTTAAAGTTTTAATATAGCGTTGAAATCAGGGTTTGTAAATAACCTTGCCCAAAGACAAACCAGTGAGATTCCGAGTCAGGAGACTTGCCCAAGGACACACAAGTGCCATTACTGAGTCAGGAGACTTGCCCAAGGACACACAAGTGCCATTACTGAGTCAGGAGACTTGCCCAAGGACACACAAGTGCCATTACTGAGTCAGGAGACTTGCCCAAGGACACACAAGTGCCATTACTGAGTCAGGTGCTTTGCCCAAGCACAAACCAGCTCAACTGCAAGCTGAGTCAAGTGCCTTTTCCTAGGACAAACCATTGTCAATATTTAACCAAGCGCTTTTCGCAAGTGCAAATCAGTACAAATGCAAGCTGAGTCAAGTGCTTTACCCAAAGTAAACCAGTGTAATTGGAAGTAAAATAAACTGCCCTGCTCTAGATCAAACCACTGTGAAAGGAAGTAGAATAAATTTCCTTCAGAAGGTCAAAACACTGTCAATAGATGCAAAGTAAATTGCCTTTCTCAAGGTCAAACCACACTTTCTGGGAATTAAACCCGCAACCTTCTGAGCTTTAGTCTGAAGCCTTAACTGGATGACGTTGGATACTTATCAACCAGATGGATTGACCGCTAGATTTAGACAATAATAAATATAACTATCGTTTCTTTTACAAGTGTCTTTATTTTACTATGCCAGCGTTTTAAAATAAAAAAAGGAATATGATAAGATTTTAAACACTAAATTTCACTCGAATTTCAACAAATTACAATCGCTAAAATTGTTCAGATCATTTATCATAAAATCAAAATGGGAATTAGAGTTTGAAATAATGCAGGGCCACAATTGGTAAAACTTCTTTTTTGTTTCCAATTAATGCGACAAACTATATGCAATTCGGATGCCCAGAATTGAAAGAATTGTGTACTGAAGATTATTTACCACCCCAGTGGCCAAGTGGTTAGAGCGTCATTTGCGGAAGGCCGTGGGTTCGAAACATGACCGAGTCATACCAAAGACTTATAAAAAGTGGTTCTAAGAGCTGCATTGCAGAGCGCTCAGCATTTAGTGGTTAATGTTTATTTGAGAGAGAGAGAGAGAGAGAGAGAGAGAGAGAGAGAGAGAGAGAGAGAGAGAGAGAGAGAGAGAGAGAGAGAGAGAGAGAGAGAGAGAGAGAGAGAGAGAGAGAGAGACTGGCTTCTATAAAGTTATAAAGCGATTTTTTACGCGTGCGTACAACAACGTATTTACCAGAAAAATACAAAACATCTCTTTAAAGAAACATCTCATTGCTAGATTAAAACAATACGTATAATTATTTTGAAGGAAATGTATGTTAGAAACGTAATAACTATTTTAAGTAGTTTCAATACAGAACATACTTGTACTTTGCAATCTCTCTCTCCCCTCTCAACCTTCCTGTGCGTTTTTCCTAATACAAGCATTTGACATTTATTAAGAACATGTATATTTTGTGCAACTTTTCTTAACGTTGATAGCTTGTGATATGTTGAAGTATTAACCCATTTAACATATAACATAAAAATATTTTGACATAGCTAAGGCTCCAATGAATCCGAAACCCATTGAAATATAATCAGAAATGTATAGTTTGCTGTACATGTTTTTGCCCTGCTGAACTGTTGTACACATTGATATATTTATCTACACGCATGATATACAAGGTTAGAAAGGTTGTGCTAAATTTGATGTATCTGGCGTTTTATTCAGTGTCTACTATTTATTAATAGCTTCCATGTTTGACTGTGTGTACTATTAAATGATAGCATCCATATTTAACTTTTTTATTTTGGAAAATGATGAACCCAAAGTTAACAAAACTTGGCATCACTATGCATAAGATAGTAATGTGATATCACAAATATTTTTGGGCAAACTGAGAAACAAATCCTTAAATGTTAATAAAAATATTTCAGCATGGTCAAACGAGTTGAAACATAAGAAACGTGACAATTGTATATGATTGCCTTTACTTGTATTTTGTTTTAAATCTGTCAAGAATAAAGTTACATTTTTAATTATGCATTAATCTCAATTACTGGTACATTATCTCCATTCTTTATAACATGAATCTCTAGCTTTTGCTTTTATCTGATTGGTATTTAATTTATTTGAAAATGATATTTTACACAAATTTAAATATATTATATTTTTAGACCAGTCACATATGCCATTCTATTAAATACATTCTTGCATACCTGTAAAGAAACACAATACAAGAAATTGTAAGTTGATCAGACTTCACATTTTCATTAATAAATTCCGTCGTTTAACTAAATTAAATATTTCGTTACTCCTGTATGAAGCTTGTATATTTAATCTTTAAATTATATTCGATAATACGTCCTATTTACATATGAAATGGAATTCAGACACGAACGTCTGCATGACTAGCCGTCAATAATCCGTTTTTGGTGCTGTGGTTATATATAGTTTTAAAAAAGCATCACGATTTCATTGTCATCCATTATATCATATTTCAGGCAGGTAGGCAGCCGACTAATGTGTTCTTTGGAAATTAAAATGCAGCTTAAACGTGACGAAAGAGCTAAAGTTCATTTTCCTTGATATAATATGTAAGCTTATAGTTATTTGCATGGATCATTCCATTGTCAAGGCTGGTAAAATGAACTAAATGAAATATTTGTTAAGCTACCCCGTTCCATGGAAAATATACAGCATAAGAGTAACCCCCTCTCTAACATGTATATCAACATTGGTTTGATTCCCCTCCTCGATAACAATAATACCAACTTTTGCAAGAGCTAAATTTTATAAAGAATTAGTCGCAAACGATACATAATAAAGTTATGGCGTCAAAAAATGGAGGGGCTTTTGTTACGTAAGATTTAAATAATCACTTTAAACAGGAACCATGTAGTTGTCCATAAAAGAAAATGGTGACCGTTAAAAGACTGAATCGTTGGTGTATAATTTCTAAAATAAATGCGACTTTTGTATGAACACAATTAAAATTTGAAATTTAAAGTAAATAAGTGATTAATAAATGTTGGGAATGTTCTTATATATATATATATATATATATATATATATATATATATATATATATATATATATATATATATATATATATATATATATATATATATAATGAAATGATAGGACTCATCCAGTGGAAATTGATATTACGGCATGTGTAGAACGGTATGTAGTCATATTGTAATCTTACATTTGCTGGGAATATCGCATCAGCTGTTTATAACTTCCTGTGGGAATTTAACATTACTGATGGCACTTTGGTCTTCTGGGAGTGAACGTTACTGAGCCGAATTAGCCTACTATGGGAATTTAGCTTACTGGTACGAAATGATCCTCTCTGGGAATGAATATAACGGCTATTAGTGGCGGATATATGGGTCTACGGAATGTAACGTTATTGGTGTATGGCCTCTTGTGAGATTTTAACATTAGTAGTTTTTAGTCCACTATGGGCATGCAACATTCCTGGTTTATGGTTTACAGGCCTCAGTGTAAATTCAGCATTTGTAGTTGATAGTCTCATTAGCCCCATATATGAATCCAACATTAGTCAGCAATGAGAATTTTATATTACGGATGGCACTTGTGGGATTAAGCATTACGGACGTCATTACAGTCCTCTGTCAAACTTTTAACAGGACTGAGAGAGTGTAACTCCACCTAATGACAAACAATCACTCATCTTTTTAGAACTGGGAAATAGTGAACATTTCATGGTAAAATTCAGTGTTGAAACATATTTTTTAATCTGGAAGTACCGCTCAAAATAATATTATATTTTTATTGACTGATTGGAAGGTTAAGCTTTGTCCACGAACGCAACTGCAACATTGCATCAACTTCATCAAAAGCACAGAAAACTCTCAGTCTAATTTCCCCAAACTCATACTGTTCATAGTAGTAGTGTTACAGAGTATACAGACAGACAAACAGACACTGAAAGACGGACATAGAGACGAAATAATAGCAAAGACTTGTACTGACTGACTTTGACTGAGTTATACCCATTCCAGACAAATAATGATGCAATTTGCCAAATATAATCCTCTTATATCATGTGTGGATGAAAATCCTGTAGAAGTTATGAAATATAATATAGGTTCCCTTTCTATATTTATAGAGCAATAGGTTTAACTTTAAAGTTAGTAATATGCTAAATAACATCCAAAATTAATCATTAATGCAGAGAACAACACTTGTAACTTTAATGTCAAATAAAGCTTCATATTTCTATTTGAATCTATTATACTTTTCCGGGTTTAATAGAATGAGACTTATAATTGTTGAGTCTTATACGTTTTTCGAAAACGAGGTAAAAAGTTCTAAATTTGTCGTAAGCTCTCTCTTACTTTATATCGAATGAGGAACTATTTTGTTATCTATTAAACAGCAAAACCAAAGTACAATATATTTGAATGTTTATACTTGCAGAGACACAAAAAAAATGTGTCGATAGATGGGGTGAAAAGAGACGCTTAATCTCGCTCAGATTTTCGATGTTTCATATACGAATGAATTAATGATGAAAGAAATGAATGAAGGGATAAAATATCTAACAGAGGATACATTATATGGTCCATAAAACAAATCCTATGATAGAAAGGTTATGTTACGATCCATATCACGCACTCATGGAAATACGTGCTCTTTCTTACGAACCAAGATACACTGGACAGAATAATATTCGAGTTCAATTGAATCTTGATATAGTTAGACGGTACAATCCAATGGAAGTGTCTACTACAAGCAAGAATAATCAGGAAAAGGGATGGACAAGTTTTATGCATCATCTTCATCACCACAACTTTTGGAGTCAAGATCATCTCAGAATCTCAATGTATATCATATTTATAGCCAACATGCGAGCATGTCGACTACGAGCATGTCGACTACGTGAATATTTCAAAAGACACTGGACACTATAGTTACGCAGTCAGATTCAGAATTTATTTTTTACTTGTGATCTTTATTTGTTTCATCTCTATGTTAGTATGCCTTTCATTTTACTTTTTTTAAAAATTTTGTTATTTAACTAAATACAAATTCTTTCAATTCAAATGAAGGTTTCTAATATATTTTAATTCGATGACGCATTCCTTCAAATGTTCAACTATTTCCGTGTTTCTTAACCTCAGTCTTCAAAGCGGCTTGAAGCTGAGGATAAATATTTGACATTTATGCTAATGGCCCTAAGTTTGAATCTCAGTTGAAGCAATTATTTTCGTTTAGCGTGTCCTTTAATTTTGTAATATCTTTCAAATGAAATATCGCATTCTAATTTGTAACAGGTATTTTTCAGTAGGTTTCGTCGATGCTGATTTCAAGTGTGTGCAATTATTTTGCATTGATGGTATAATGCAAAAAGTTTCGTAAATATATACTCGCCTTGCTAGTGAAATCTATTGATATAAGTCATTGCCGTTTGTGTGTCAGGGAATTCTATTTTATGCTTTTAACAAAGTGAATAATTCCAATTTACAAGCAACGGATATATTTGGGAGAAAACTGATCGTGATTAGCTTTTGATGAATTCTAATTTTTGTTAAGGTTTTTTGGGGAAGAGGAAATTTTCATGTCGACAAATATGTCTAAGCTTCATGTCGACAAATATGTCTAAGCTTCATGTCGACAAATATGTCTAAGCTTCATGTCGACAAATATGTCTAAGCTTCATGTCGACAAATATGTCTAAGTTTCATGTCGACAAATATGTCTAAGCTTCATGTCGACAAATATGTCTAAGCTTCATGTCGACAAATATGTCTAAGCTTCATGTCGACAAATATGTCTAAGCACAATACCGCTGATGTCTGCGGGACTGTCCGTCTACTGTAGCTATTAGATCCAGTGTTGGGACGAAATACCTAAAACAATTATTGTTGTCGATTTAGAGATCTATCTTGTGTCTCCTAGTGAGAATATAGGTTGTGCTTGCCATATCAAAACATATTTATGATTTGTCTGGTAATACAGTATCAAATATGAATCAATCGTTCATGCAATTCAATAGCTGGTTTTATCTAAAACCCATTGGGATTCGGATCTGTGAGTGTATCTTTTATATTTTATCCCCCCCCACTGGTTGATCTTTATATGCCTGATTCAACTCTACGTTCTGACTCAAAGATGAGGTTAGCTAATGGTCGGATGAGCTAGTTAAATGTCTCGATGCTTCTATTTTATTTTTAAAATATCTTCGGTGGATTATATTGATTAATAAAGTAGATTTGCCCCTTTAAAGTTCACTCATTATAAATAGAATTGCCCCATGATAGGCATTTCACCGTAATATTATTACTATATCTGGTCACTTAGTGGATGATTATACTCCTCTCTTCTCTTTGTTTAATATTTCCTTCTTTGAATATACGTTGTCCTCACAGTTACAAGCAATAAAAGCAGTTTCCTGCAAACCTAAATTGACGTGTATTCCTTCTTTAAGAATCTACGTTTAATATGATACATTTTCTAACATGTCATACATGTCCTGTAACGTCTAATTTCATTCGTTATTTCCAGATAAATTTAAACCTGTGACTTCACGTGCAAAAATTATAAACTGTTAAATTTATTGGATGTTTATTTAAATGTATATACTTGCTTCAGCTGGTGATTTGATGATTTGCTTAACATATCATGAATTTATGTTTGTATCAATAGTTATGTTGTAAAAAGTCTTATTAAAACAACACACAAATTGTAAACACAAGGTGTGAATCTATATTGTTTTCCTAAATTTAAAGAGGTTTTAGCAATAGCCAAAATGATCGGGATGTTCTACTGGACCAATTTGTATTTATAACTTAAAATATCAGTTGTTTAGAGCTGCAGTAGCCTGTAATGTTCTTACTCATTAATCTTTTTGCAGTATATTTTACACAGAAGATGACGCGGGAAAAAACCTGTTTAAAATTTCCAATCAGCAATGCAAAATACCTTTATGAGGTACTTTGATTTGGCAAATGAATAAACTAGGTGATTTGGAAAGTAACCGTGAGAATGCCTCAGAGAAATCCCAGTCCATCCAATAGTTTTTGGTGCAACATAGAACCGAACCATTCTTCAAATGCTCAATCGTCCAATATTCCTGTGCCCTCTTTGACTTGTTTGAAAGTACTGTAAAATAATGATCTCTGTGTGTAAAATTGAATGTATTTATGTACTGTCTTTATGTGAAATTTGTTCTAAATCTTGGTTGGAAGTAGAGTATGTGTGTATTCAGTACGTATGGTGTAAGAACAAAAGGTCACTTACTGGTTCTTAACCTGTGTTTTATTATGGAAGTAAGGAAACTTCCCATGCACTTTAAATCATTTCGTATGTCCCATGTAACACAATAATGTGTTAGCCATCTAATGTTCGGGGTGAGGATATGGTGGGATCGTGATTTTCGTTTGAGCCGTGATGTTTTTATTTCTTTATCTCAAGATAGTTAGTATTTTTTCCAAATTAGTATCATGGATATAATATGGTGATATTTTACTATAAATCAAATCAAAATATTTTTTCGGCTATTGACAGACAGAAATGAAACAAAAAAGTGTCATTCCCCTGCCCAGCAACATTAAATTGCTATCAATAATTTTTATATTATTTCATTTAATGTTTTTTTTTATAAATATTATTATTATCATAAAATTCCTTATTTAAATCACTATGTATTATGACAAGCACAAATGAGATGAAAAAAATGCACAGAATATAGTTTATTTATTAATTTACAATTTCAAACCTGATTATGCCCAGATGGACCCTAACACCATTTTCGTCTGCGGGTTTCATTCTAATGTTTGAAGTGTAAAAGACGACCCTGTTTGCCAATCATTGCCAGTTCATGAACAGGTCCATTATCAGCGAACGGGTGTATATACGACTACACATGTATGTACATAGAAGGAAAATACTTTCTTCTGCTTACGATATTTACTATGTCGAATCAAGCGAATGAAAAGAATGACAACTACAAATTTGCCTTTAACGTGGTCATAGCAAGCGGTGTAATTTCTAAGTACATGTGTGAAAATGGATTTAACTCTACACTCTCAACATTATGGTAATTTACGGAATTATCTGGAAGACACCGAATAGGATGAATTACATTACGATGTTTTCTGTGGAAATCAACTGTCTCAGAGTGCACGCAATATGGCGCCGTGTTCGTATAGAAAGTCCTTTATGCAGGAAGGGCGCAGAGAATACCGTGTTAGGGCCATTCTGGTCACATTCGCTATTTTATCACATGAAATCGCTAGAAAGTACAAATAAGGTAAACGTAAAGATGCTAAGATCAAGGCTATCTCTGGATTCCTTGGGCCTGTTAGTAAAGAGCAAATGATGCGATTTTAGGCATTTTGGATTTTATTGGGACTAGAAATCAGATTGATTAGGACTTTGTAATATTAGGAATTTTATTTTCTAATTCTTGGATTATTTCTGGCTTTGATTTGTAAAACTCTTTAGTTATTTTTTTCTCATTTTCCACTTGATATTATAGGGAAATTAATTATTTATTGTCTTCACTGTTTTCTGTTATTTTTTTTGCAAAAGCCTAGACTCGTAACAATCACCCAGCGGTATTTGAAGTTCGTCGCGCTCACGTAATTAGTTTCAACAATTTCTAGTTTTGCCTACTAAAATTGAAATTTGTGTCGTAATGTTAGTTAATGCTCCGTGAAACAA
>JAEAOA010001681.1:0-85000 GCA_016746295.1 Potamilus streckersoni | reverse complement strand
CAGGGCTGGTAAGCCTTATACACGACTACTGTGTGATGTATACTCAGGACTGGTAAGCCTTATACACGAATACTGTTTGCTGTATACTCAGGGCTGGTAAGCCTTATACACGACTACTGTGTGCTGTATACTCAGGTATGGGAATATAGTAAGTGTTCGATCGATGCCTTTAATTATACACAATTTCTGTGTGCTGTATAATCAGGGCTGGTAAGCCTTATACACGACTACTGTGTGCTGTATACTCAGGTATGGGAATATAGTAAGTGTTCGATCGATGCCTTTAATTATACACAATTACTATGTGCTGTATAATCAGGGCTGATAAGCCTTATACACGACTACTGTGTGCTGTATACTCAGGACTGGCAAGCCTTATACACGATTACTGTGTGCTGTATACTCAGGGCTGGTAAGCCTTATACACGACTACTGTGTGCTGTATACTCAGGGCTGGTAAGCCTTATACACGACTACTGTGTGCTGTATACTCACTGCTGGTAAGCCTTATACGCAATTACTGTGTGCAGTATAATCAGGGCTGGTAAGCCTTATACATGACTACTGTGTGCTGTATACTCAGGGCTAAGATACTGTCCTGTTAAGCCTTACATACACATACTTTAAGCATGTTAACGACTCAGTCACAACAATGTCTTACTTGCGTAGTAGGAGAAACTTCTAGATTTCTTTTTGATAATTGACGATGACGAAAAACGTTTCCATGTCACTGAAAACCTTGTAGAAAAGGCGAGTTAGACTCTGTTCAAAATTATAGTGCATAATTGTTTCCAAACAAAAAAAAATCCTAAAATGATTTGTGTATTTACAGGTTTCTTGCTCTAGCCAACAATGACACCAAGAACGCAATGAACCGAGTGAGAGAATACATCTCGCATGTTATTAATGGTGTAGGTATTTCTTACTGCAAATTGTTTTTATCATGATCTGTTTCAATCTGTTTTAATCCCAAACTTATATAAGTAGCAATATTCAATTTCCTTTATCAATGTTGCGTAGTTTTCCATGAATTTATATCTAATGAAAACATGATTGTAACTCTTGTGAACATGTGCATTCCTAAGTCTACACGGCATTTCTTTTATGATTTATCGAGTACATTTAGCAGATAATTAATGAAACAATATCGTATAAAAAAAGGTTTCAAATCCCTTTCAGTTTCCTCTTTCTCTTTCACAAACACACAGACTCACAGATCTCTCTCTCTCTCTCTGTATATATATATATATATATATATATATATATATATATATATATATATATATATATATATATATATATATATATATATATCAGAATGCGTATCCGTTTTAGGTTGCCCTCACGTACAAATCTATTAAAGGCCGCTCCTTCTCTATTGACATCACACTCAAGGCAATTATCGTTGTCCAGGTAAGAGAAGTCGAAAAAATAAAATCCTATAATCAAAGAATCCCTTGCTATGTATTATATTGAAGACCTAACTTCCTTGAGTATCATCAGTATACACTATATAATTAGATCCTCATTTAGTTAAGATCAGTAAAACTAAATTTCCAAGTACTTCCTTAACATCAGATAACAACTTCTTCAGCAATCTTTTTTCACTGTTATTTCACTTCAAAAATGTATATTTAAATGAGCTGCAATTGTAACGTAAATTTATCTCTCAACATTTGTTTCACACCCTAATGTATATTGAAATCATATATACATAATAGCTGGTATAAATTATATATTTCGTAATTCAAATTCAATGACATCGCAACTGATTCTTTTCCATCGCCATAGACAGTATTTGAGATGTCTGAGTTATGGAAGAATATAATCATTGGATCATGACTTATTTTACTGCCATGTAAAAAATGTGGAATATAAAGCATTTTACATGAGCTGTCCTAAACAAAGATCAGATTTTGTATATATAATGAATCAAAACTTCAGAAATTATTTATTTCGATCAGTGACTATATCGATATTGATATGCTATTGAGATCTATAGTAGTTGTGTTTGTGATTTTGGAAATCACCTAATTTATACAATGCCGAGACGATATGCATATATTTTTGTGCAGAAAAGAGCAGACGGACCCTACAAAAATGCGAAACTATTCAAACAGAATGGAATCTGGTCCGTTGATGATGAAGAGTATCTGGATGCTTTCGCAAATTGGGTGAAGAATACTCCTGGAATACCATCAAGGTCCGATTATGATGCCGCTATAATGTTCACAGGGTACGTGCATTGCACTTTCAAAAATTAACCCGAATCAATTGTATCTGTATCAATTAATCACATTCTGTAATTCCCCTCTAATTTCAGTTTGATTAAACTTTAGTTAAATTTCGTTTCATAAAAAAAGATTATGCTATTTTTTTAATTTGAATTAGACGCATAACTGAAAATATTTTTCGAAATTGAACTTTTGCAATTAAGACCAATCCCATCTGCAATTTTTGCTATTGAGAGAAAAAAGATGCTAATGATTTTGCACTTGATATTACTGCCATGATATAATGGCCTTCCCATATACTGACAGCATGTATTCTCTCAAAACATAAACAGTACTAGCATGAATGAAGAAATATCAAGAGTATTCGAAAGACTTCCATTTGGTTCGAATCAGGAGTAATCTTTTTTATTGATAGAATTTTTCATATAATTGAATGAGCCCGTAGTTGTATCTGAATTAAAATAGCATGATGTGTGCATTTTGTTAATTTACGTAAAATACAATAATGATTCGTATCCTTCATTTTATTCTACTTTCTTATTTACCAGGTATAATCTGGTTGATTCATTAGGTAAGATATATATATATATATATATATATATATATATATATATATATATATATATATATATATATATATATATATGCAATAAACTGACGACGAACAGTACGAAACTAGTAACTAACTAGCCTAAGCGCTTTCGACTCTTAATGAGTCTTTTTCAAAGGCAAATACAAAACATAGTTACGACAAACAAATAAACACAAAAACGTTGCGTTTGTAAACCTCTACATTTCTATCTTCACATGTGCTAAAACTATAAATACAACCAGCTTGTATAGACTAGTTGCGGAAACTGAAAACGTTGTATAATTCCCTAAAAGTCTACAAGCCAAAGCGACATCTATTTTTACTTTGTGTACATATGTAACGCAGATTATATCCCGGATATTTGGTTCTATACCGGTTATTCTTATAGTAAAAATTGAAGGATAAGAAGATTTAGAAAATGTTAAATTCTACTAGTGCATAGTTTTCATTTTCTAGTCTTCTTGGTTTAGACCGCTTGAAACCAAGCGGTCTAAACCAAGAAGACTAGAAAATGAAAACTATGCACTAGTAGAATTTAACATTTTCTAAATCTTCTTATTATCCTTCAATTTTTACTATAAGTATAACCGGTATAGAATCAAATATCCGGGATATAATCTGCGTTACATATGTACACAAAGTAAAAATAGATGTCGCTTTGGCTTGTAGACTTTTAGGGAATTATACAACGTTTTCAGTTTCCGCAACTAGTCTATACAAGCTGGTTGTATTTATAGTTTTAGCACATGTGAAGATAGAAATGTAGAGGTTTACAAACGCAACGTTTTGTATTTGCCTTTGAAAAAGACTCATTAAGAGTCGAAAGCGCTTAGGCTAGTTAGTTACTAGTTTCGTACTGTTCGTCGTCATTTATTGCATCTATTTAATTAATCCCTGACAACGTGTGATCCCTTGGTGGATCCAGTACGCTTGAGAGGGTTGTTATTCGCCATATGATTTGTATTCTTTATATATATATATATATATATATATATATAATATATATATATATATATATATTATAATATTAAAAATATAAATATATATATATATATATATATATATATATATATATATATATATATATATATATATATATATGCTTCTATGTGTGTTTCTATATCTGTCTGTGTAAGTGTGTGTGCGAGAGACAGAGAAACCTCTCGCGAGACACTCATGATAAATGATATTAGTATCTAGTTATTGATATCTAGAAACATATCGTGTGCAGCAAAGAAACTGAGACACAATTATTTAAAACTGTAGTTATCATCCTCGGAAAATATGTTACAGTACAAATCAACAATACACAACGAATAATGTAGAATGGCATACATTAAGCTCTGGAAACTCTGGCTTTTCGTAATATTTTATGTCCTTAAAAACGTGTAATTCTTTGATCAGGTATGGAATTAAAGAAAAACTAAAATACCACTGCTATAGCATTTTCGTTTGTTGCTTAGATCCCTCAAACAATGGAATCGTTGTCATTTCAAATAAACATTGTACACATATAAGATCTAATTAAAACAACTATTGATGATGAATATTCATAACAATTCTACGCCTTAATGAAAATTTAAAAAAGTCGGAAGAATCCGTTGATGTCCGTGCATTTATTCACTTTCCAATCAATATTAACATTTAATATAACATCGTGTATATTCTCAAAGATACCCTTTTCGGTGGTTTCCAGTCTGGGAGAATAATAAAGATATGATACTCGGCAGTAGTTTTATTTCCCTTCACAGGCCTTGCCTATTTAAGAGCTGTATGCACGGAATGGGGTGTTGCCATTGTTACAGAAGCAAGCTACTTCAACACAATGATTGTAGCTAGTCATGAGCTAGCACATAGGTAAATTTACATACATACGTTCTTATTACTCACCCGACCCGTAATTCTTTAGTGCCACTTCATATAGTTTCAGTATCAAACCAATATCTATATCTATCTATCTATCTATCTATCTATCTATCTATCTATCTATCTATCTATCTATCTATCTATCTATCTATCTATCTATCTATCTATCTATCTATCTATGTTTGTGTGACTAACAAAAAAAGAGTGAAGTCAACATGCTTTGTAAATTTTTACAAAATAATGTATTTCCTTAGAAAACAATGTAAAAGTAGAAAATACGTCTTACACTTTGTGTCAATAATCGAAAATTAATCCTAAAATTTAAAAATAGCAGTCCTATCACTAAACAATTCTAATTGAATTTTGGTTCAAATCTCCTTGAAGCTCCAAAATGGAATGCCATGACGTCAGATGAAGTCGTTTTACTGATGACAAGAGTTCCTCATTGAATTTTGTGAATCAATAATAACATTCTGGCTTTAGCATTCAAAAGAATTTTCACTGAATAGCTTTGTCGAAAGCTTTGATGAAGAAGCGCTTATTTTCCAGAGAATATAAACTATTCTCAATAACAAATAACTCAACACTGTCAACGACAGAAAATACCTATGAGCTCCTGAAAGTATTTGTTCGACTAAATCAAAATCACTAAAGACTAAAGACGTTAGCCTTAACACAACTTTAGATCGTGCAATAGGTCATTTAACAGGAACGCCAACGTAACACCACATTATGAACCATTAATAAAAAGCCTTATTTACACATGGGTAACACGTGTGCTGATATACATACGTTCTTTTTATTCACCCATAATTCTTTAATGCCACTTCGTAGAGTTTCAGTATCAAACCAATATATATATATATATATATATATATATATATATATATATATATATATATATATATATATATATATATATATATGTGTGGGTGTGTGTGTGTGTGTGTGTGTGTGTGTGTTTAACAAACGAAAAGTCAAAGACCTTTGTAAATGTTGACAAAATAATTTATTTTCAAAAGAAACTATGTAAAACAATGTAAAAAAAGAAAATACGACATACGCTTTTATTCTCAAAAACAAATAGCTCAAAATAATTGCCAACAACAAAAAATACCTCTGAGCTCCTAAAAGTATTTGTGCGACTAAATCAAACTCACTAAAGACGTTAGGCTTAACAGAATTATAGATAGGCCACATGGTCAATAACTGCAAGACATTTGTCACGTACGCCAGTGTAGCCCCAAATTAATAAACAATAATAAAAAGCGTTGTTTATATATGTGTAACACGTGGGCCCACATGCCTTGGAAAAAGCCAATCGTTATCACTTGATGTTTACAAAATATTTGAACCAGAGCTAAACCAATAAGGGCTTCTGTAATAAGTTTCTCGTTCTAAATCAACAGAATTTACATATAAAAAATCGACTCAAAGAAAAATACTCATTACAATAAAAGGTAATGAAACAAAATTCAAATAAAATAATTCAAAACAATCGCACAAGCAATATATATATATATATATATATATATATATATATTATATATATATAAATATATATATAATAATATATATATTATATATAATATATCTGTTATATATAATATATATATGTGTGCAATAAACTGACGACGAACAGTACGAAACTAGTAACTAACTAGCCTAAGCGCTTTCGACTCTTAATGAGTCTTTTTCAAAAACAAATACAAAACATATATACGATAAACTAATAAACACAAAAACGTTGTGTTTGTAAACCTCTACATGGCTGTCTTCACATGTGCTAAAACTATAAATACAACCAGCTTGTATAGACTAGATGCGGAAACTGAAAACGTTGTATAATTCCCTAATAGTCTACAAGCCAAAGCGACATCTATTTTTACTTTTTGTACATATGTAACGCAGATTATATCCCGGATATTTGATTCTATACCAGTTATTCCTACAGTAAAAATTGAAGGGCACTAAGAAGATTTAGAAAATGTTAAAGTTTATTAGTGCATATATATAGATATATATATATATATATATATATATATATATATATATATATATATATATATATATATATATATATATATATAATGTATGTGGGGGGTATTTTGGTGCCTTTTTCAGCTTTGTCTATGTATTTCAATTTTTTTTGCAAAATGATAAATTATTATCTATTTCTTCAAACTGACTAAGTTACGCAGATAATGTGATACCCACATTACGATAGCTAATTAGAAACGATATGATTCTTAATTAACATTTTTCTTGTTGAATGCATGTCGCATATGTACATATCTGTATGTATTTATTGATGTATGTATCTATTAATTCAGTCTTGGTGCTGATCATGATAGTGACGTAGGATGCCCTAGAGGTAACATCATGGGGATGAGTGTCCCTGGATTGAATACTGCATACTCCCATCAGGCATGGGAATATAGTAAGTGTTCGATCGATGCCTTTGGGAAAACTCTTCCAAGAAAGTAAGTATTAATGCATACTATATTTTCATATTAAAATGGACATAATCTCTTTAAGGATGTGAAAGTCATGCACATGATAATAATTGACAATGAATTTTTCTCAGACGATTTTCTCTCTTGAAAGTCGCCACATCAGAGTCGTTGTAAATGTTAATTCTTTTTAGTCTACTCGCAATTAAATTTTGTTACTTAGATTGCTGAATTGAACTAGGACGGAATTTTTAAGGTACGTTATAATAGTATTTTAGCATTGGAATGAATATTCTTAGCCAATACAGTTGCTGATTTTCGTTGGAGGTGTTGTTGTTGTGGGATTAACGCCACATGATGGGATACATATGACGGCCTATATAACTGGTAGAGGCTAAACATGCGAAAACTGACAAAAAATCAACCGACTGAGGAGAAGCTACTGCCATTCTTTCTCACTGACCCATGTTAGTCGAGTCAAAAACGAAGGGAGGTGCAATAACAGTAACTGGTAAAAGCAAGTCTTTGTAATGGAAACAATTTGACGGAAAAAAAAATCTATCTTACGCTATAATAATGAGTAATGAGGTGGTTGCAGAAAGAGCTAAGAAAGAACGAAACTTGCTGATATATATATATATATATATATATATATATTTATATATAATCAGCTTTTTTCTAAGTGATGAAATTGCACATTTTGGTGATATATATATATGGATAAAGTTAACATTCAATGAATAAGGAATGCTTTGAGAAATTTACAGTAAGATTGAGAGAGAGAGAGAGAGAGAGAGAGAGAGAGAGAGAGAGAGAGAGAGAGAGAGAGAGAGAGAGAGAGAGATTGTTTTGAAGTTAAATTGAATTAAATATTTGAGGTCTCTCTCCATTTTTAATGGTGCCAACTTACATAATTTTTCAACCCAACATCTGTTCAGTAGCGTATTCTTATTATACAACTGTTGATTTCACATTTGCTTGTTTACTGACCTAGGTTCAGTCGTGACTCGGGGCTATGCCTTGTCCCAAGTTTAATTAGCATTTCACAGAATTGGTGTAGCACAGTAAGATATTACAAAGTGTTATTAGATATCTAAAGTTTTCGTCCGTATGTATCTAAATCAAATTGAGGGAGATAAACTGTGGAAGTAAGTTAAAAATGCAGACACTGAAAAACATTCGTGTTTAACCTGCCTTTCTACTATAAATCACTAACGAGAACATAAAAATAGCGAAAATAAAATCCCTATCAAAATGATCACTAAAACAAACACAATCCTTCATTTCTCCTCGTATGAAATCCAGAAATGTAATATTAGTAAAGTTGATAGTTTAAGAAATCCATTTCATCTAAATGTCAGATGCAGGTTTCCTTCTTAAAACGGTAGCCATGGTAACCCATTTGATCAGAAGTCTGATTTGCTATCATAGGCTGTCGTGTCAATCTCCACCGAGATAGACTGTGTCTGCTGCCACGGTGTGTCATTTGTAAAAGACACTTAGCGCCCATTTGAGTTGGAGTCGATGTTAAACCACGCCTGAAGATATTAAGAAATAGATAACAGAATAAAATGTTTCAACAGACAAAATCCTCTAAATTTATCATATGAAACTCAAACTGAAGTTGCAAACGTCCAAATATCTGCCTCAGATACCGCGTATGTTTTCATGCTTTTCCTTCCTTCCTTCCTTCCTTCCTATGTTTTTTTCTTTAAAGTCGTGTGTACAATTTTGTGTTTTACGACTGGTTATAGCCCTTATATGGGCTAGAGGCCACCCTTCGATGGCAGAGCTCTCTGTGCCCCAGTGCTTGGGCATTTTTACCCCAGTGTTTGTGCATTTTTGCCCCAGTGTTTGGGCATTTTTGCCCCAGTGTTTGGGCTTTGTGTCGGAAGGCATGACATTTTGACCATTGATATTTGCCGCTATTCATCGTTGGCACAATTGGGAGTGCCGCCAAGCCAGCCCCAGAAGAAGGTAACGCTTCGAAGTCCGCCCCAGAGGGGGCGAGGGGAAGTCCATTTTATGGAAATGGGCTTTGTTGTCCGGTTTGGGCTTTCATGTGACCCACTGACAAGGCTGCCAGCTAATCCCGTAGTTTGATAGGGGGTTAGTTTTACCTAGTTCGTTGAGGGAGGAGGGAGGTGGCGTTGTCCGGGTGGAGCTTATGGGACCCGCTGACTAGGTTGCCAGCTAGTCCCTTGATTTTGAGGGGTGGGTCACCTCCCTCGTGGAAGGAGGTGGCGTTGTTCGGGTAGGGCTTATGGAACCACTGGCCGAGCCGCCCACACCATTGTTTTGTATGGGGTATATCTTTCGTCGAAAGAGATTTTTTTCGTTGTCCGGTTGGGGCTTATGGGAATCACTGGCAGTGCTGCCAGCTAATCTCTTAAATTGCTTGGAGGGGGGTTTACTTCTTTTCTTCGAAAGAATGCGTTTTGGGGTTGTTTTATTATTTGGGTCAGATGGTGTGGTTGCCCCTCTTATCCTTGTTTTTTTTTTTTTGGGGGGGGGCGTTTTGAAGCTATATATTTTTTCATTTCATTTATTATATCTTTTCATTTCAATTTTTGGCATATTTGTTTGGTATGATGAGGTTTTTTTGTCCATTCATTTTATGTTGTTAGGGAGTAATGCCCTGTCTTGTTTTTGAGGAGGAGGAGGAGGTCTTGTGTGTTCCTGCTGTTGTACTCAGTGGTGTTTGGGCTGTTGCCCTCTTCCTGTTGTTTTTAGGCTGTTACTTGTGATACACTTTTTTGCAAGCTTTACGAAGTTTTTAAAAAAATTTTATGTGGTAATTATGTCCCGTTTCCTATGTATGTTGGGATTTCCTAACATGTATATATATATGTTGCAGGTTTGTTTTTTTTTGGTACTTGGCGTACAAAAAGGTTCGAAAGGATCGTCAAATTTCTAGGTCTTTGTGATTTTTTCTTAACTTTTGTGGCCTTGGGTAGGTACTAAATTTGAGTTTGTAAACATCCCAATCAGATTTTTAAGGGCCATACAGTAGTTGCCGTTCTAAAGTGAGCTTCCGTGAGGTCAGAGGAAAATTCAATGTGCTTTATTAATGAGGAGAACAGTTGTTATCAACCTTCTGTTCATGCGCTTCTCCGGAGCGGTCTGGGGTTTATAGGGGTAGGTAGAGCTTCCTACTCTTTTGATTTGATATGCTGTTCTTCTTCTTTGTGTGTTGCTTCAATATGGATTTTGGCTGCTGATGTTATTTCACTCTCAATGGTATTGTGGTTCCCTTGTAGTGGTCCTTTTATAGTTCATAGTTTCGTTGGTTGTTTTTCTTTTGTGTTATTCCTTAGTCGTTTCGTCTTAGTATTTAATTTGTCTGTCCTTGATTGCATTGTTTCTAGTGGTATTAGCTGATTTTGTTAGTAGGTGTATTAATAGTGCAAGAGTACTGGATAGTCTTTAGAGTCTTAGTGTTCTGTTGTTTTTTTTATTAATCAGGGTCTTTTGTTCATATCTAGTATGTTTTGTTAGAGGGTTTATCTGTGTGTGTTTTGATTATATATTTGTTTTTTTTATTCCTGTTGAATAATCAGGGTTCTTTGCCCTTATCAGGATTGTTTGTTGGTAGGTTTCTATGTGTGTTTGTTGTTGTTTGTTTTAGTAACCAGGGGTCCTTACCCCTATCAGGAGTGTTTTTGTATATATATATTATTATATAATATTAAATATATATAAATATAATATATATTATATAATATATTATATATATATATATATATATATAATACAATTTTATTATATAAATTTGTTTTGTGCTTGTTTTGGGTTTTTGTGATTCCTGAAGAATAATCAGGGTCGCTACCGATGTCAGAAATGATTGTTGGCTTTTGTTGTGTTTTTATTAATTTTTCTTGCTGAATAATCAAGGGTCTTTTACCTATATCAGGAATTTTTGTTGGTATGTTGATATGTGTGTTTATGTAATTTAATTTTGGGTAATTAAGAGTTGGTGTGGAGTGGTGAGTTGTATATGTTGTTGTATTAATTTTATTATATAATTGTTTAGTTTTCCAATTCCCGTTTGGTACTCTATGCCATTTTTGCATTTAGGTTCTATGTTCGGATTTTTAGCATTACTAAGTAGATCCGGGAAAGTTTTTGGTGCTCCTATCCGTTGTTGGTTCCGGTGAAGTTCAGTTAGTTTTGTGGAGTATGTAGGGCAGTTGTTGAAAATATGTTGTAATGTTATTTGTTCTGGGCAGTAGGGGCAATTCTTGTTTTGTTGTTGTCGATCTTTTAGGTGTCGTCCAAGACTGACTTGAAGGAGGTTTTTACCAGTGCGTAGTCTGTTGATATGCGGTTATGATTTATACTGGGCAATGAGATGTTAATCAGGTGCCGGTCATCTTTGGGATAGATTTCGTGTAGTTGAGAGTTTTCTGAAATTGCGTCCCATTGCAATTGCCATTAGTTGTTTATGTAGTTTTTAATGAAGGTATAGATTTCCTGGGAGCAGTATCCAATGTTTGTCATGGCGGTTATTAGTAGAGCATCTTTGGCTGCTTTACTAGCTGCATCATTACGATAGAGCGATGCCATGTGCGATGGTGCCCATATGAATTCCACTGTTTTTCCTTGCTCATGGGTTTGTCGTAAGGTATACAGTGTATCTTCTTTTAGGTTGTCTCGAGTTGTGGTTTTGTTTTAGCTTAGTGCTTGCAGAGCACTTAGGGAGTCTAATATCACCAAGAAGTATTTGTTTGCTTGGAGTTGGGTCCAATGTATGGCTTGACTGATGGCTCATAGTTCAGGTGTTAGATTGAACACCCGTCTGGGAGTCTGGCAATTTTTTTGTGATTTAGGGATGGGATGACCAATGCCGCTGCTGTAGTATTTTTTCTGTTTAATTTGAGCCGTCGGTGTATATAAGCGTGTGTTGTTTGTATTGGTTATCTAGTATTTCCTGGATACTGGTGAGTAATTTCCAGGGGATTATGTATTTGTTTTCTAGTTGTCTGAGTTCCGTGTTTATTTTTGAGTGTTGGTTTCTCCAAGGTGTTGGGTCCTTGTGTTGATGTTGTTCAGCTTTAAGGGGTAACTGTGGGTTGGTTGGTTAGTGTTTGGTGGATTTTGTGGAAAGCGGGTGGGTGTTGCACCCTTTTTTGTTGAATTTGATATTGCATTTTGCTAGTGCCTGTTTTACAGGATTAATATCGGGTATAGTGGAGAATCTTGCTGCATATTTGAGTTGAAATTCTTCCCTGCGTAGATCAAGTGATAGTTGGCTTGATAATATTTGTATTTCTGCCAGAGAGGTGTTAGGTATTGTACCTGTGCAAAGGCGCAGTGCTTTAAGTTGTATGTAGTCAAGATTCTTAAGTAGTTGAGGGCTGGCAGAATCATAGTCCAGTTTGGATCGAATAAGCTTCCTGTATATTGCCAGGAGTGTGTCGTGATCTGCTCCCCATTTTGTTCCCTTAAGAAGTATTAAGTCCGTTTGGCAATTGTCGTTTACTTGTAGTATGTGTATGTGTTGTTTCCAGGATAGTTGTTTGTTTATTATGGTTCCTAGGAAGCTGGTATGGGTTGTGAATTTGATATGTTCGTTTTGTAAGTATACCTTTGGATATGCAGGTAGGTGTTGATATGGGGTGAGAATAGTATGGCTACTGCTTTGGTATTTGAGATTTTAAATCCCCATGTATTTGTCCAGTTTGTGATGTGATTGAGGCTGGTATGTAGTTGTGTGATGTATTTGTTGTTTATGGGATTGCCAGCTTTCCAAATGCAGCTGTCATCTGCGAATTGGGATAGCTCAACTAGTTTGTTTATTCGATTTACAAGGTCATTTATCATTAGATTGAATAGGATAGGTCACACTGCCTTGCGGTGTTCCGTTTTCAATTTTTGTATGGATGTCTTGTCCGAGTTTGACTCTGAAGCTGCGCTCTGTGAGAAAGTTTTCAGTCCAGCGATGGAGTCGTCCTTTAATACCAAATTGGTTTAATTTGGAGATCAGTCCTTTGGTCCATACTAGGTCAAATGCTTTCTCGAAGTCTATGAGAATTGCTGTCAAGTGTCGGTTTGCCTTACGTGTGGAGTTGAAAGCTATTTTTACATCCGTTTCTAATCTAAAAATTTGGTCTAGGGTTGTTCTGTGTGCTCTGAAACAACTTTGGTTTTCAGTTAGAAGGTGATGGTATTCTAGATGATGTTTTAGTCGATTTACTATCATGGTTTCCATTACCTTTCAGGGTGTGGTAGTGTGAGAGATGGGCCGATATGAGGTGGGAAGGCGTGGGCTTTTATTAGCCTTCTGTATTGGGATGACTATTGCTTGTTTCCAATGAGTAAGCAGTTCACCTGTGGCCCATATGTTTTGATGAGTTCAATTGTTATGTGTTTCATATTTGTTGGAAGTTTCTGATATGCAGAGTACATTAGGTTATCCTCTAAAGTGCTGTTTGTTGTTTGTGTTGTAGGGCTTGATCCCATTCATATATGGTAAACAGGTCGTTTAATGCGTCTGAGTTACACGTATTCTGTGCAGTTTGATCAGTGAATAGATGTTGGTGTTTGGTTTCCAGTGTGGTTTATGGTAAGGAAGGTTTGATTGTGATTGCTATTACTACAAGCTTGTGTAAAATGTTTGGCTAGTGTTTCCGGTATTGAGGTGTTGTCTGTTGTTTCAACTATAGCCTGTCGCTGTTTGTTAATCTTTCCTTTAATTTTGTTCCAGATTTCTTTGGTTGTTGTTTTGTGTGTTAGTGTAGAGCAATAGTCTTTCCAAGATTCTTTTTTTTGCTTTTACGAGTGTTAAGAGATCAAAGGCATGTTTTGATGCTCTGTACCTGTTAAGCGCCTTCTTCCTGTTTTTAATGGCCGTTTTGCAGTCCGTATTCCACCAGGAAAGTTTGTATTTTGGTGGTGTGCCGCTTGTTTTTGGTATGGACAAAATTGCCGCTTGATTGATGGTTTTAATTAGATTGTTGTAGAAGATGTTTGTGTTGGGGTTGGATATTTCGTCAAGACGATGTTTTGTAGCTTCTTTTGGTATGTCGTCCAGTTTACTTTATGGAAGAGCCATTTTGGTTCTGCAGTTCGGTTTAAGATAGATCTTTCTGTGAGTATAGTGATTTGGGTTGGGAAGTGGTCGCTTCCCATGGTGGTTTGGTTTAGGACTTCCCATTGGATATTTTGTGCTATGTCAGTTGTTAGGGTCATGTCTAGTGGAGACACGCCTTCTGTGTGAGGTTGCAACCTTGTAGGTGAGCCGTCGTTGAGTATTAATAGCTGTGCTAATTTTATGAGACCATTTAATTGTTCTCCTCTCATATCCGTACGTAACCCTCCCCAGAGTGGATGGTGTGCATTGAAGTCCCCTCATAGGATAGATGTATATCGTGAGCGTGTACTATATTGCTTAGGGTGTTCGATGGTTTTTTTTGTGGTTTGGCGGGTCATATATATTGTACATTACTATGGTCTTTTTGGTGCAGTTTAATGTCTATGCCCTGTATTTCAATGTGGTAGTTGTTGATATTGTCTGGTAGATCCATGTGTTTGGTGTTTGGGAGTGAGTTGTGCAAATATAAAGCTAGCCTCCCCCCGTTCTACCATTTGTTCGCTGTTTTTAGTAGATAGTATCATAGTCCTTGATTTTTGGTATGTTAGCTTTATTTGTTATCAGTTTTGTTTCCTGGAGGCAAATTATAGTTTTAGTTTGGTATGTTGTATTGTTGCTATCAACTCTAGATAGTTTGCTTTGATCCCCCTACAGTTCCATTGCCATAAAATGATGTTGTTGTTGTTGTTCTGATTTGGTGTTGGTACCTTAGGTTTCTTGGTGGTGTTGGAGGTTTCATTATCTTTGGAGCTTTGGGTCGGGGTGTTGTGATTGCTGCTCTGTGGTTGCGTTTTTTGGTATCGTTTGTGTGCAGTGATCATAACTGGTATATTCGCTATTTTTCTTATCTTCCTGTTACTCTAGTTTGGGCTGTAGAGTAGCACCATATAACGATGTTCTGTTTTTTGGTGGGTATAAGCCTGATTTGTCCTTGTTTGTGTTGCAGGAGTGCCAATTATATGGTAGCGTCTCGTAGCTGACCTATTGTATTTGTCGGATATATTAGAAATAGAATGAGGTAGCTGGTGTGGTGTTGGACTTTGGTTTGTTTTTTTTGTGTTGGGCGGTTTATTGGTGTTTCGTTGGTTGTGTTGTTACTTATGTCATTGTTGCCAAAGATCGGTTATTGGTGTTTGGTCACTTGATTTGTGGGTCTGCCGAAGTGGTTCTGCAGTTTGGAAGATGGTTGTTTATCGGTTTAGACCAGGGTTTTTACTTTTAGATGGGCATTTAAGGGTTTTGTACCATTAGGACCTATCGGACAGTCTTCAAATTCTACGGTATATAGGTGTTCGTCTGTGGGCTCTAGTTCCGACGATCTTTGCATTGTGGAAGGGGTTATTTATTGGGTAGGTTCATTTCTTATTATTGCAGCATTTATGATATTTCGTCTAGTGCGTAGGATTTAGATGGTCCTGGTTCTTGACTATCCTGTATGTAATTGGTGTTGCGGAAAGTGAAACTTTTTTCCAATGAGCAGGTTTTGGTTGTTTAGTGAGTACTTTCCTTTTTTGAGAAATTGTGGTTCATTTCAGCGTTATTACTATTTGAAGTATGGGGTAGTTGTTTTGATATGTTGTTTGATTGTATTGTGGGGGTGGCGTTGGTAGATACACCGTAGTGCATGTGATTCCCCTTTTCCTGAGTTTTGTTTGTGTTATATATGATTGTGTCTGCCATAATTGCGATAGTTGGATGTTGTTCCTTTGATAGGTTTCCATTCTTAGGTTGAGTTATTCTTGTTTTTGATAGGTTTAAAGATATGCTTTTCTTTTTGGTAGGGCCTTGAAGTTGATTTACTGCCTCTTCTACCCTAGTGATAAGTTTGCGTTGCGATGGTGAGTCGGATGGGTTGTTTTCTTTGATTTATTTTGGTTGTCGTTGTTCTTTTTATTTCTGCTGTTTTTTTCTGGTGGGATAGCTCTGGCTCTTTTCCTACTATCTTTGAGCGTTTTTGATGGTGAGAATACCAAATTTGTTTGGTTTATGAGTGTGGACATGGTGGGTGGTGGTGTTGTGCCTCTTCTGGCATACATTTCCTTTATTAGGTTTTGAGTCTTATGGTTTCGTTGATTTGCTCTACGTATATTTTCATTCCTCTGGAAGGCCTGTTTTAGTCGGTGGGCCATGTTGTATTATTGATTTTTGTTGGCGTGGGACTTGTTGGTGATATTTGGTGGATTGTGAGGTATCTAAGTTCTATTTTATCGTTTCATATGCACTTGCATTCAAGTATTATTATTTGATTTCCGTGTAGTCATATGAATTGTTAGTTTTTGAGATAATTTTGTTGGGTTAATATGTTATATATTAATACCGATGGTGTGATTATTATGTGTTAGTATAAGGATAAGAGATGGATTACCTTAGGTCTCGTGATAGGTCTGTCAGTTATTTGCCCTGTTGACCTGTTTTCCGTGGTTCCGTTTTGTTTCTGAAGTCCACACTTGTTAGCCAAAAGGATGAGATTTGAGTTTCTTTTGGTGATGGTCTGTTTTCCTGGATATCGGACTATTCCATTATTCTGTAACTTTGCCTTTGTTTTCTATGATGCTGTTTCCCTGGAATCTTTTCATACACACATCCTTCTGGCTTATTTTTTTTCATCCTATTATAATTGTTAGTTCTGTAAATTTCTATTTATTGGCTGTGTAGAAATTTTGCCTCTCTAACAATCTTGGTTTCTATTTTCCTGCTTCTTTCTTCTTTCTTCTGTCTTCTTTCTTCTTTCTTCTTGGCGTCTTGGAGCACTCTTCAAAGGCTGATGCTCGAATGGAGGTGGGATTCATACTGTTCCCATAGAGTTCTTTGATATGTTGTATAACTGTAATATGTGTTCCCTCCTGCAGCAGCACTTTGACAACCGTCCAATACGTGCAACGGAAATGATGCAGACTGGACTTGCTCAGATAAAACGCTCTGAAGAATTGATGGCTGCAAATAACATTACTCATTTATATTTACCAAATATAAAAGGAGAAGGAGAGACCAGTGGTGTAAACAAAATTATTAAGTTAATAATTTCTGATAGGAATATCAAGATCAGCATTTTCTGCCCAAACTCAAATGATTGGGAAAGAAAACCGCAGTCATCTAATTATATATATATATATTTTTATATATTATATTATATATATATATATTTTATTATATAAATATATATAATATATATATTAATTAATCCTGACACACGTGATCCCTTGGTGGATCCAGTACGCTTGAAGGGTTGTTATTCGCCATATGATTTGTATTTTATATAATTTATATATAAAATATATTTAAAATTATATTATATATATATATATATATATATATATATATATATATATATATATATATATATATATATGTGTGTGTGTGTGTGTGTGTGTGTGTGTGTGGAGACACAAAAACAAAAAAATATACATTTTCTTTTAACCATCTTTCAGATCGTGTGTTAAAGACGAGGCTACTTATTATGATAAAAATGAGTACGATAATTACAACAAACTTTATCCAGGTCAAATCTACAGTCCAGAAGAGCAATGCAAGATTGCCTTCGGACAAAATTCATATAGATGCAAAGTAAGTAGAATTATCCTTTATCTTAAATTAAATGTATCCACATGCTAACAACGTATATATTATTCAACACTATGTGTGGGAGTCTATATGTCTTTGCTTCACATCGTACTTACATTTTTTATTAAGAATTTGTTTCAAGTTTCAAGACATTTTTTAATTGTTTGACCAACCTTTCCTCCGCAATGATAACGGTGACGGAAAGTGTTTGACAGCAAGGAATAATATACACTAATGATAGTATTAAAAGTTTTTAAAACTACTTTTTGCTCCAAATTCAAACATGCAATTATATGATAAGGATATAAAAATGCATTACCTTTAAACTGGATTTTCATAGCTAAATTCACAGATTAAATTTAGCATTAATTTCAGTGATGATATATATATATATATATATATATATATATATATATATATATATATATATATATATATATATATATATATATATATATATGTGTGTGTGTGTGTGTGTGTGTGTGTGTATTAACACAAAGTAGACAACCTCTCTTTCAACATCGTCAAATGATTTCAAACGATGTTTGGATTGGTTGAATGCTGTCAATGACGCAATATTTCCAAGGGGAAATCTACTCTTGGAACTGAAAATGCCAATCAACATGTTATTTTCTCTGCCTATTGCAACCACCCCCACTCAACCAAACATCTTCCTATTGAAAACTTATATTCCTTTACCCATGTAAGAATATTCAACCACACGAAGAGTTTGTTAATTTGCATCTGGATGTTGACAATATATGCCAGCAAAAATAACAGAGAGAGAGAGAGGAGAGGGGAGAGAGAGAGAGAGAGAGAGAGAGAGAGAGAGAGAGAGAGAGAGAGAGAGCAATACCGTTATACAACTCAACGGACATTATTATATTTTATTATCTATCTCATTCCAGGTTCCACCTCCGGATAAAATATGCTTATCCTTGTCGTGTTATAAACCACTGCTTGGATACTGTGGGAGTCAGATTGCTGCCGATGGCACACCATGTGGAACAGGAAATAAGGTATTTGGCTTAACAGATAAATACTTAAATTATTCCTACACTTCATTTAGTTAATGCATTTACACCTAAAATAAAATTATGGTATTCTTAAAATCAGTTTTAACCTAAACGCACATTTATTAACACTAATAACTCGGTAAAACTGATTCCTATGCAAAATACCAATGCATCTAAAGCAGCAATATATGATAAAGATACAACAGAGCATACACTATGTAATTGAAATAGTTAATAATATTATATCAACATAGATATCAAAGTATAAGATGTTGTACACATCAGCTATAAGATGATAGATGTTAGAAACCGTTGGTATCATATCTTAAATATTTGAGTCATGACAGCCTATTTATAGCACTTGCTAAAATAATGATCTTTGGAAATATGATAAACAAAATTTAAATACTTGATATACGACCATAGTTTATATATTATGTTATCATCCGATGTTTTTGAATTATTTCCTTTTTGAGGTTCTGCAAGTATTAGTATTTCTTCTATATTCTGACTAAACTTATGTGTGACTGTGTATTTCCATATAAGGGTATTTGATGTTTGCTAATCTACGTATTTTACAGTGGTGTATTGATGGACTATGCGTCTCGAAACGTAAGCATTTTTATTCTCTATTTTATCATAGAGTACATATTAAAATATTTTCTAAGCTGTGTGATAGTTTCATTTGCATAAATTTGATTATTGTGCTTAGTATTACCAATCTTTCTCCTGTAAAATCATGGGATATCGCATTATGTTATGTATAACTCATTTGTTCATTTTACACCGTTTGAAAAATGAACTGTAACAAAACCAATCGGCAGGTGAAATATACAAGGGCCGATCAAGGTCAATGCTGTATTTTGCTGGACTACATTTGTACACGCATAATGTATCTTAATGTTATTTATTATGAATAATTTATTTGACGAATTATTTTTCACATCACAGCAATAAAGAAACCAAACGATTTGATCACAGACATACCTTTTATACCCTTTTTAATGAAACCAAAAACTGTGTGTCGATATGCAAAGCTACAAACGCAGACTGATTGTTCAGCTTTAAATCCACAAGACTACTTTAAAAATTCCAAATGCCTTTGACAACTTTCTTTTAATTATTGTATGAATTATTGTATGAATTTCTGGTCAGATTTTAAACATTAATAACCTGATTCGTGGAAATCGAAACGTACTTGTAGACTTCCATTTGGTTAAAACAAATAATAAAACAAAATATCAGTTATGACAGACGATGGCAAACTACACGGTGAAGCTTTCTGCATGAGACATTTTGTACATGTAAAGAGCAATTTTCTTTTCATTTCTTTATCTTAATTATTAAAATTTGAATCGTTGTAAGTTTCTAAAACAATATGTTATCTTATTTGAAGCATCTGTAGTAACTACTCCAAACCCAACTACCACAACTGTTAATGGCCCAAAGACTCCTTCGACTAGAGCACCATCTACTCTTCCATCCTCCTGTAAAGACTCCGCTGTCTGTAAAAAATTGTATCTGATTTATAAAAACAAAAGGAGGTTCTGTTCTGACTTAGGCGACATCTGTTGTGAAATGTGCAAAGGTGAGTAATTCCTTTGGTATATATATATATATATATATATATATATATATATATATATAATTATATATATATATATATATATATATATATATATATATATATATATATCAAGAAAAAGAAAACTATGCACTAGTAGAATTTAACTTTTTCTAAATCTTCTTAGTATCCTTCAATTTTTACTATAAGAATAACCTGTATAGAATCAAATATCCGGGATATAATCTTTGTTACATAAATGTACAAAAGATAAAAATAGATGTCGCTTTGGCATGTAGACTTTTATGGAATTATACACAGTTTTCAGTAGCCGCAACATGTCTATACAAGCTAGTTGTATTTATAGTTTTAACCCATGTGGAGACAGCCATGTAGAGGTCCACAAACACAACGTTTTTGTGTTTATTATTTTTGTTTTATATGTTTTGTATTTGCCTTTGAAAAAGACTCATTAAGAGTAGAAAGCGCTCAGGCTAGTTAGTTACTAGTTTCGCACTGTTCGTCGTCAGTTTATTGTATATATATATATATATATATATATATATATATATATATATATATATATATATATATATTGGCTCAAACAGACACGTATGGAGAACAGCCATTGAACATATTTTTATAAAGTGTATGGGAAGGAAATTATGACCAGCTCACAGATCACAAAAATTAATAATATATTATCAAACGAAATATACCAATGATTAGTAACAGAATAAATCAGTGGTTCCCAAAGTAGATGGTACTGCCCAAATAGGGTACGGTGTGTTTACCAAGGAGACGCTAATTCTGAATAATGTTTTGTACTGGGTAAGGTAGGAGGACGCTGAAGATAACCAAGTGGACGGTGGCTCGATAAAGTTTGAAAAAAAGACTGTAATACAGATTTGGTAACTGCCGTAGCATAATTGGGCTACAAATCAGGTCTATGTTGTTTGTTCTGCTGTTCAGACCCTACGTACTGCACATACCCTGGTTTATTGGCGCATTATGAAACGGTAAATCTTGGTCTGTGTGGTTTGTAATTGGTACATGAGAGGAGGGTTTTTTCCGAAAAGTAAAAGAAAATAATCCAATATTTCACACAATCTTATTAGCGTCACTCTCTTATCAATTCTAAAAAGGCTATAGTCTAATTATTAAGCTGTATTTCATATTATTCTATAAGGTAATATTTTCCATTAAGTTCTATTTTATTTTATTTCTACTCAGTTCAATCCTCTGTTTCTCTTATTTTGTGTGTTTCCTTTTTGTAAGTGAGTTACATCTCTTTTTTTTTGTTTTCTGCAGGGCAAGCTAAATGCAAAGATATAGGTTACATGGAATGGTCTTGTGCTGAACTTCGTTCGTTCTATACTAAGAAGCCAAAATTCTGTTCAAAATGGTCCAAGAACTGCTGTGCTTCCTGCTCTGAAAAGGGCACTGATCAGCAAGGATGAGGTATGAATGAGGTTTTGCCTGTACTGTAGATCTTCAGAACAATTCATCCCCTCGTTTGCAACCATTTATATATTATATGCACTCAGATGAGAGTATATTTTTTCCGAGAATAAAAAATGAAAAGAAATAAAATAAAAATTTATATAAAATGCAAATCTGAGAATGTGTAAGGTCGTGAATAGTTTCATCAAAGATATACACTGTTTTTGACCTTGCTTTTGACCTTGTCATGACTCAGATATACACTGTTTTTGACCTTGCCTTTGACCTTGTCATGGTTTACAACTAAAGGGATCCACAATGATCGCTCACGTTTTTAGTTTAACTCATATTCTATCATACAGCTGATCTAAACGATAAGCTTTCTCATATGAAGTCACATGTACATGTGTTTTAAAAATGTATAGAAAAAAACTTCACTCTAGAATTTGTTACCAGCATGAGTCAAACAGATTTAAATTCTAAGATATGTAAGTATGGTAGCGCGCATGAATGTGGTTGAACAAAGATTGCTGTAAATGAGCTCACATCCAGATAAATGGTAATGTTTTTTAGTTCTAATTGTCAACATCAACTACATATACCCAGTAATTACCTGGTTGTATGATTTAACTTGTTTGCATTTGGAAGATGACACTAGAGAATATATAACAATATTAAGTAATCACTGATTTGGTTCACTCTGAAGGTGATGTCATCGAATATTGCTCGATCAAAATGACACGATGCATTAAGTATGCATAAGTCAACTTGATTTCACCAACTCGGAATGTAAGGTTTTTTTATACATTGTGTTGGCATGCTATTCAACTTGACTTTTCCAATTCGTAATGCAATGATTATTTTGTAAGCATTGTGTTGGCATGCTATGAAAAAATTACCTTCTTCATATGATGTATGCACAGTTCGTGCAAGTCATTATACTAAACGTGCTTCTATGTACCCTTTTCAATATTCTAATGAATCGTATAAAAACCAAGTCTATCCACTCCAATAAGATTCCTTCAAGCACCCAAACAGCTCCGGGTCTATCCTTTTTATCTGACAGTACAAACTCGAACATTTGGCAAGTTTCTAATAAATGATACGGATAGTATGCGTTTAGTTCTTTTACAGTAAAAATTGAATATCACGTGTGTGTGTCTGTGTGTGTGTGTTAACGTACATTTCAAGCATTTGCAGTCATATCATTACGATGACTGTAGTGAGATAATTTATACAATACTGTGTGGAACAGAAGAGGAATCAGCCTCCAAAAAAGCTTAAGGTGTACAGCGCAGTAATATTGTCCTCCCTCTTGTACGCTGTGAAACATGGACGGTGTACAGTTGCCATACAAAGCTGCTAAACTCCTTCTACATACGCTGCCTCAGAAAACTGCTCTACATTAAATAGCAGGGCAAGGCTCTTGACATAGAAGTCCTCCTGCGATGACAATTTCCGCTGGGCCGGTGATATCCCCCTTATGTCTGATGAGCGCATCCCGAAAAGACTGTTTGGTGGGGAACTCGCTAAAGGCAGGCATTCTAGAGAAGGCCGAAAGAAACGGTTCAAGGACACACTCTAAACCTCCATGAAGTCCTGTAACATTGATTCAGACAGCTGGAAGAAGCTTCCCGAAGACCGTGCTACCTGGCGTCACTCAGGCGCAGCTGATTTGAAGAGCACCGGGTCAACGAGGCCAAACATTAACACCAGCAAAGGAAGAGCAGATCCAGCGCCAACCCCCGGTCCATCCAGCACCCTTCGATTCCCTGTCATCTTTGCCCTAGACTATTCATAGCGAGGATTGGTTTCACCAGCCATCTTCGCATTCACATACCAGCCCAGATTTGAAGTCGTGATCGTCGTTGAGACCAAATGTTCATATGTGATGCAATTATGATTTTTAATGTAGCTTTACCTTTAAGACTTTTTCAGTCATATCTCAACGATCTCTGCAGTGTGGCAGTTTGTAGTGATGTCTAGCACTGGGGCATCATGCCGCAGATATGTAGGATGATGTCCCATTTATTCACAGTATCCTGACACCATGCAAACATGTCCTAACACTAAACTCTCAATTCTGAGTGCCAAGCAAGGCAACTGTTAGTATCACTTTTGTCTTGACTCGACCGGGAATCGAACCCACGACCTCACGCATCCGAAGCGGATGCTTTAACCACAAGGACACCGGAGCGGAGACCAAATGAAGAACAACTTATGTCTAGTCACATTATCCTGACACTAGACTGACCAGTTCTAACACTACCCTCTCAATGCTGAGCACAAAGCTAGGCAGCTGCAAAACTATTTATATAAATTTAGGTTTGACTTGGCTGAGGTTCGAACCCTCGACCTCCAGCATCCGAAGCAGACATTCTATCCTCTTTTCAATAGGAGCGTTAATATAACCAAAACGCTGCATAGTTTTTTATTCATATTAATATACACAATGTAGATACATCGACAATATATGAATATTACATTATCTTCAGAAAAACATAAAATACAAAGTTGTCTGACAATATCTTATCTTTTATTTTCAGAGCCAATGAAGTATAATTGCTACATCAAGTAAATTGACCGTCGTGATTTTCTCTATCTAGCTGAGTCTATTATTTTAAACAAAAATCTTATTTTGTTAATTCGATTGAACGGTTAGATTGGCATGCATATTAATGTATCTTGAATCAATAAAGATTTCATTTCAAAACCAGTTGTTGTAACTAAACTGCCCAATCAGATTGATTTTTTGAGACATACGCCCTCGGTCCGCTTCTGGCTATCTCAAAGCATTTCATGGATTATGGAATCTCATTTGAGGAACAGCTTTTTATCTCATCAGCAATGAGACATTATAAAGAATGATCTCGGTTTTAAAGAAATGAGATAAAATATCAGCGTATATCGTGTCTATTCCCCTCATCTCTCACCTCTCAATAACGATACAACTTAAATATTTGAGTGTGAAAAAAGCATCTACTAACAATGATGCATCTTTCAGAATTTCATTTATTCCAAACTGGAGTGAGAAACATGTGGGTATGCAATGACATGTGGAAAGCATTTAACACTGGTAATGATAATGTGGTATTGGAATCTAATGTTCTCCGTTATGTATATTATATTGTCTGCGTGACATTTGTCTGTGATTGAGGGTTGAGTTCTGGTTGACCTGACTAATTTAATGGATAAGGGTTATGTCTACCTAACTTTAGTAAAAAATTTTTTCTAAGATGTTTACTACGATCTCAATACAATGCATAACCAGATTTACAAATTTAGAATATTCTGCATGGGAACCTGTAAGCCAACTCCTGAGCATTTTGATATTTTGTCTTTGTTCAAGTAAAATTAATATATTAATATATAAAGGATGCGATAAACAACTTTATTGATTTAAGTTCAGTTATTAAAATTCAGATAGACGTTGAGAGGAAGCATTTACTTAAAACGTATTGATCGAAATTACAAAGAACTCATCGACGTTTTGGACTAAAACAAAACTTTTTGAATTCGTGTTATTTCATTTAAAGAGTTATATATTATATAATTGTGATTCAGCAAGACTGTTGGTGTATCACCATATTCAAGACAATTAGTAAATCAGCACATTCAAGAGTATTTGAATTTATTCAGAACATCCATTGAATTTGGACTTAAGCTAATACATTTATTATTATCATGGATTTAATTGACAATCATATACTTTTTAATTTTCAATTTTAACTTTTTAACTGAGATAAATAAATTTGTTGATATAACTAAACTTAATTTTGCTTCTTTTTTATTTCTTAGTTTAATTTAATAGAGTCGTAACAACTCAGATAAATACTAAACACAAGAACTTCAAATGATATATGGTTTTATACAATGTCAGAAGATCTATTAACTGGGATTGTTACAAAGGTTCTACTAGACCGTCCTATAAGGATTAGGGCAGTCTAATCAGATCGAGACGTATAATGGATCATAGGCTCAAAGAGTTTGAGAAATAATGGATGTCTGCTTATTTTATAGGATGTTATTAAACTGGTTGAGTTTTTTAAAAAAATGAATTTGAATTGTCTGCATAATGAACTACACCATCCTAAGATGTGTACCAAATTTAAGCGGCATTAAAGGAATTTAGCTTCAGCTTGCAATATTGTTTTCGTGTTAAAATCTTTAAACGATTTTGTTTTTCAGAGATAGAATTATCAAATGGTATGCTAATAACATATAATGTCTGTAATTTATTCCTTTACGGTAATAATACATATAAAAAGACTTAAGTGTTTCATTATTTTACTTACAAATATGTACCCTGGATAATATTTAAATCATTAAAAAATATATCTTTCCTGGGGACAGCACCTTCAAACAGGTAGAGCCTCACAAATTGCCAGAGTGAACAAAGTATGAGGAGAAACAAAACAATGTCTGAGTCTGGCTAGCGGAGATATCTTGCCCAGAAATATCACACAAAATGAAAGCATGCCTGTTAATAATTGAGACTACTTTAAAGGTAATGGCACGCATTGGGGAGGAATTTGTTAGTATTCTAAACGAGTATATTAAATATTTTAACCCAATCGACCTACCACACAGTGGCATTATTATAAAATACATCATACAAAGCTCTAATATGGCCATCATGGCCGTCATCTTGAAATATTGCTATTGCTACCGCTCCAAATATGATGGTCAGTACTGACAGTGTGTCGTCACTGAAAGATTTCGTATGACATTCAGTGCATATCTGACCAGTCTTATATCAAATGTGTCTGACGAGGGCAGGCTTTAAAATATTATTGCTATTCATGTTCTTTGAATGTTATTAAACTGGTTGAGATTTTAAAAAAATGAATTTGAATTGTCTGCATAATGAACTGCACCATCCTAAGATCTATACCATATTTAAGCGGCATTAAAGGAATTTATATATGATATATTTTTCCTAGTAAATAAAATTTATGCCGATCCTACATATTCAATATAACCGTAAACAGAGACCAATATAACAGCTGCATCGCGCAAGAGAATTGGTTTCAGCTGAAAAGAAGAATCGTCGTTATTATTAACTAGTGAAATTTGTTTTCGGAAAGTAGTGTTTTTAGTCCGCACGTTGAGTACCATTTCCTGCAATCGAGTAACATATAATAGACCCTGCATTTATATACTAATTATTTTACGTATAAAAACTAATGTTTGGATTTACACAACAATATTATATCATCCAATTTTGCATATGTTTAACATTATATCATAAAAGGAGAATACATAATAACCAAGGATGTTATATACAGTATTTTAAAACTATTTTGTCACTTCTCACTGAGTAACATCAATAGATTTGTCACTTGTTACAAATAATATAAACTTACATTTGAAACAATTTGAAATGAAAGCTACGAAATAGTTTTAATCTTTGGTGAGTTTTTAAGCAACAAATTCTTTTTCATATTTCAATTAAATAAGCACACGTGTTAAGATCACGTGTTTCAATTAAAGCACACGTGTAAAGATCACGTGTTTCAATTAAATAAGCACACGTGTAAAGATCACGTGTTTCAATTAAATAAGCACACGTGTAAAGATCACGTGTTTCAATTAAATAAGCACACGTGTAAAGATCACCTAATGTTATTAAAATAATAAAGATGTTTTATTGCAATACACTTGGTTAATAAACGACTACTTCCTGTATCAACCTAATACTTCTTTAATATATACAACACTAATATTTCAAAAAAAAATAGACAGTCCTTATATATTAGGCTCCTTTTCAACCTTTATATACTAAATGCATGCTAATATATACAGCAGCTAGCAGCAGCAGTATAAGCCTTTTTCGTAGATTTATGATTGGCTTGGTTTGAATAAGTCGAAACCAACAAGTTTGTATTCCAGTTTGATGACATATTTTCAATATCGTTATTATTTTAATGTGATAATTTTGTTGTCAAATTTTTTTAAAAAAGCCTCTTACTTTACACTTACGTACATACAGCAAAATAATAAAATGGAGACAAAAAGTCATATTATAATTACATTTGTTATGCAGGATATAGAACATGTCAATTTTTAAATAAAATTTGATACAATTTTATGCAAGGCTTTTATGTTAAGGTATGAATCCAATATCTATCTTTTATCAGTCTATTCATGTCTCCATACACAATATCTACTGGTATGAAAGAAAAAAACGAGTAGGGAGTGATTATTGGTATTACAATGTGTGTGTTTGTATAGTTTATTATTTCACTGATTCGAGTATCATCCTGTCATTATGTGTGTTTAAAATTCTTAAGATGATGCAATTCATTTATGACGTTGAGTAGATGACGTAATTCTTATTTTAATATATAAAGACGTCACCAGTATCTTTCAAAATATTTTGTACCTGAAGAAGCACACATAAATGCTAAATTAGATTCAAAGAATTATCGGCGTTTTTTATCCCAGTTACATACACACACACAATCACACACACACATACATTCATCCATCCATCCATCCATCCATCCATCCATCCATCCATCCATCCATCCATCCATCCATCCATCCATCCATGCATGCATGCATGCATGCATGCATGCATGCATGCATGCATACATACATACATACATACATACATACATACATACATACATACATACATACATACATACATACATACATACATACATAACTTTTATTCACAGATTTGTGTTTTATATGGGTGATTTATACGGAGACCTTAATAATATTATCATTATGGGTGAATTAAAGAATGACGAATTCAAAAATTAAAGAAATGATATAATACGTAATGATATGCAAATTGTAATAACTGTGCTGACTGGAATAACAGATAGCTTTGTAACTATGTTATTAATTTACTATAATATTTCCAAACAAATAAGCTCCTACTTTCAGAATTATCTACGTTTATGATAATATAAGTGATCACATTGTCTTACTTTTCGTCACATATTATTCACAATTTTTCTATTTGTCCATTTATTCATCATTTGTTACGTTCGTAGATTTGTCGCTCTGATTGTTCTTATAAAGAATGACAGGGAAAATAACCAAGGGCGAATATTGCATGCTTAACCCAGTTACTTCCCCTATTATGTTAATGGTAAGTTTAACATTGTTTCATTTTATTCCCTTTGGTACTGTTAATAACCATCAAACACCACTACAACAACAACAACTACTACTGCCACTCCTTCTTGTAACACTACTATATCTACTGCAATTGCTATAATAGTTGTAATTTCTGTCACCATACAACTGCAAATGCTGCTGTGATAATCAATATTGGTTGTAAATTCTACACGTGATTCTGCTGCCTTTACTGCAAATACTGACAATGCCATTGAACTGCTGAGGCCAACACTACCACCACAATTTTATAATCTGATTGCTACCATTTTTATCTACCCAATACTGCCTCTACTTGCTAGCTTTGATGTTCTTTCTACTACTAGCAATAATACCACTAATACTACTACTAATAATACTACCACCCCCAACACTAATACTATACCACTACTACTTCCAACACCACTACTAATTATACTACCAATATTAGTACCAATATTGGTGCCAATACTAGTACTGATGCTAGCCTCAATTCTACTATCAACACTAATAGTAATACTACTAATAATACTGCCACTAGTAGTAATACCAATTCTAATACAAACACTACTACTACCAATGCTACTAACAATACTGCTACTAATACTACCCATACTACTACCAATATTACTACCAACAGTATTACCAATATCCCTACCAACACTACTACAAATACTGCCGAGAACTAAAGAAATCATAGGCTATACAGATGAAGCATACCTTTAGTACGTAACTAACAAATTAAAGCCGGTCATCGGTGATGGAATAAAGTATAATCAAAAATAATGTGTGTTGAAAAACATTTAACAGAATAAAGCTGTTAGTGTCTTTAAACATAAAATGATCTATTCCTGTATTTAAGAAAAGAGGCACATTTGCATATTACATTAAATGATAATAACCTCTTGATAAGTAACCTATAAGTTTTAGAAAACTTAATAAACAATTTAACTATCAAGGATACAAACAAAACATATGAGAGAAACTAACAGTATTATCAAGTAGATTCAAGCTAGTTCTAATGAAGGCCTATGAAAGTCCTAAATGAAAGAAAAGTTTCTTTCGAATTTTAATACCGACAATGTACTGGTCCTCTAAGAAAAGTTACTTTGTCAAGATGACGTTCTCCAGAATTCTTTAATAATATTTAAATATGACATAAAACACATCTGCTGACCTAAAACATGAACACAATAAGTGTGAATAACTCCAAAAATTTGAATGGATCTTAAATGTTTATACTCCGTTTATTGTGGCTAGTTCGCAAATGATCAGATATGACAGTATACACTTTTAATTTTGTGTCTAATTAAGCGTATGAGCTCGAGAGACTATTTGGAAGATACAAAATTATTTTCGGAACATCGATAGTTTATTAGACACCGAGAAACTGCACCATAGGCGCAATTTAAATCTAATTATTAAGAATATTATTAATAATTGTCAACATGTATTTAAACATATATTCATAGATGTTATGCAATAGTATACTATTAAAAGACTCAAGTCACGTTTGCTGATCTTAAGCATGTATGTTTTGCACACGTTACCTCTGTGAATAAGAATTATACAAATTACTTAAAATCATGTACGATGGGCTACAAAATTATAGATATACATAGCAATAATGATATGACTTTGCAAAGATACGAACTACATCAAATGAATATTTCTACGATATCATTATGTGGAACAGCATACATAATGGAAGCTCAAGGATAGAACATCCAGCTCCAAAAATCGGGAAAAGTTTCTGCAATTACTACTAAAGCTTTCCGTCATAGTCTGTGGACACAAAACTGACAAGGTTAACTCTACAGAAGCATCTTGTCGAAGAGAAGACAACTCCAGTAACTCAAGAGCAATCAAATGTCAACCAGCTGTACATCATAATTGGGTTGGGGTGGATATTTATTACTGCATGTGAAATCTCCATTGTTCTCAGATATTTTTCTTTTAAGATATTAGTGTTACATGTTAGCTCATTGGACCCTGGGGTAGTACAGGAGCATGTAGTTGTGGCGAATTAGTTACTCTGTGGTTATATGAATTTTAACGTATAGCATCTCCCTATTTCCGATAATGCGTCACTTCATAGATATGTTCTCAGACTTCCTGCGGTCCATGGAGTCAAATTATATTGAATTGCTAGTTGGTTAGTCTCATATTTATTATGTCTGTAGGAAATCTCTGTCAATAAGTCTTAGATATTACAATGTTCATCATTATATTACACTTGGCTTGTCAAGGTTTGACATTTTACATTCAGCACCATTTCTTGCACAAATTACATGCCTGTATTACCTTCTTTGGATGCCAAATGTTTTTTCTCCATTATGTAGTTGCTTGACTTGAGCATGATGACCTGTGTATTAAATAAAGTTTCAGGTTGTTCGTGCTTTGCGGTAAACAAACTTTTTATCGATCAAGTCAAGTTGTATGGACGCCATTTTTGTTTGTTTGTGACCCATGACCTCGGATGGTTCGATATTACAGGTATGTGATTCACATATATTTACACTCATTTGTGAACGTATTGCCGAAAGTGATATCTTATATATGCTGACTTTATATAAGAACTGTTCAAATTAATGAGTAATGCAATTTTTTTGCATAGTTGCAATCTTCATAGCAGTCGCATTTCTGTATAGTACCCCTTAGGCAGAAGTTCCCCGGTATGTATAAATTATAAGTGCTTACATGAAAATTTTAAAAAATATTTACCAATTCTGGCGTAAATTTTCAAATGATGACTTATCGGGAATTTTATCTGTAATAACAAATAAAAATTCTGATAAAGAATTTATATTTAAAAACCACTGATAAAAATTGTGTACCCCCCTTTCGGTGGTTTTTGGGAAATTTATCCCCTGAAACACCATTTTTTACCCCCTACTTAACCAAACAGGGACTATGAAAAACAAATATTATAATGAAAGAAGTATATTTGTTTTTCAATCAAAATTTAAAAAAAGATTTTACGGGACAGGATGTAGAAAATTTTTAACACAATATTACAAATATTACAAAAAATTTTGGTGCAAAAAAAAGGTTACAAATATTACAACAAAATACTTCGAATAATTCATATCGCGTTTTTTAATGCCCTTTTCCCGGTATAATTTAAAGGGGGGCTTTGGTGATATTTGTAAACAAAAATCAATTTTTAATCCGTCCCAGAATGCCCATATTCTTGATAGGGCACTTTCTACTATTTGACCAAAATTTTCCCCCAAAAAAATACCCTCGAGGGTTTCTTTATGTCAGTTTATTTTTATGAAACCCCCAGAAACCCCCCGATTTTAAAAAATCAAATACTTTCATCTTGACCGCTTATTCGTGCAGTATTTTGAAGCCAAAAAATTTAAATAAACACCTTGCTGAAAGTTTTTTCCCATGTGAAAAAACCAAATTTTTTTTACTTTAACCCGGGTTTGGCTTTGTTAACCAAAATAACGCTGATTTACCACCTTGACTCATAAAAGATAGAAACCCAAATCTTCTAATTTTGGCTTAAAACCCTACCAAGAAACAGCGGGCATCAGGTCGCCAGATTGCCTCAGAAAAAGTTTTTTTCCCCACGTTCCCAATTTGTATTTTTACTCCAAAAAAAACCCTTTTCGTACATGTCTGAAAGAATCCAAAGAATGTATAGGGGAAAATTGCACATGAAAATCTCTCCTACCCAACCTTTTTAAAAACTTTGATTTACGCACGGGCAAATCCAAAATTTAAAATTTTGCTTTAAATTATAATACTGCAGGGGTATGTTGCCCCCGGCGGCATTTCTCACTTTAACAATGGGGTCATGTTTCTACTTTTCGGGAAAATCATTGTACCTTTGCAAAAATCATTGAGGGACCAGCGACTTGAGAAACCCGGGCGCTGTATCTTGCAAACCAAGTTTTGTTTGGGCAACCAAACGTCTTTCTAAATTAAATTTCAATTTTTTTCCGTAAATCAAAATTACACATCAAACAACGCCCTAATCCCCTTAACAAAACCCAAAACACAACTTTGGGCTGCAAAAGTGCTGGGCTGCGGGATTAGCGTTATTTAAAACTTCCCTTTTTGCCCCCAATAAATGCTTCAGGGGGTTAGAAATACTCCTTTTTCCCCTAAACCTGTAATTCGTTTTCGTCCACGCTGATCTGGAATTCTGGCATCAAAAGAAAAAATATTTTTTTAAGGGCGCAAAAGACCATCTTTGAGAACTAAACCTTTCCAGGGGGTTCAAAAGGGCGGGTCATAATCCTTAAACTCTTTTTTTTTTACCATCTTCGTCTAAAAACGAAAAAACTTCGGTAGTGAAAAACCACTTAAATGAAATAAAACTAGGGGTTTTAATTTTGTTTTTTTTCCGAAATTGAACTTTCAACTAACTCCGCTAGATTTGATTAGCGGTTTGGGTTTTAATATTTTCCCTTACATTTGGGGGAATCACTTCATGCGGGGGCAATTTCACGGGTTGAGGTGGGACAGTTGGGGTTTGCGTACAAATCGCTTTAAATCTATCTTTGTCGCTGAAATGATTTGCTAGCAAGGTTACCACAGAGCTTCCCTTTTTTCACGAACAACATCAATAACTTTAAATTCCAGCTTTTTTGCAATAGGAAATTGTTTTTGGGGGGCTATTCTTCAAACAGACCCCTGAACAAAAACACCGGGGTCCTTCCCCTTTAGGTTTGTTTTGTATACTGCTAATCGAGTTTATTACCCAAAACCTTTTCGTTGGCCCCACGTTGATCACCATGCACAATCATTTTTTAAATTAATTGACTTTATCACTAATTGTATTAATCACGGGATTTAGTCGCTAAAAAAAATCATCAGCAATTTCATAAATTAAACCCGATACCTTCAATGTCCAAAATACCGCCCCCAATAATCGTTTACAAATATCCGCTGCTTTTTTTGATGTTTTTAAATGTTTTATTACCAGCCGTTTTCCTCCAATGAAATTTCTAATCGTTTTAACATCAGCTAGAACATTATTGGGAAAAGTTATAAAACCACTTCCAAAACCCATTTACAGTTGCTCCAGGAGGACTTAAAATACCTTCCCCTTTTTCACTTGGTTTCTGTGGTTGGTTTTACTTGGGTAGATAAAATTTTGGTATTCGGATTATGGTGACCTGGATAATCACAATGTGTTGAAATTCTTTCATTGTTGTTCCGTTTTTTTTAAACGATTTTTAAAATTTGTTGTTGGGTTGTTTTAAAGGGGTAACTGTATAAAACGAAATAAATTTTTCCTATTGAAAGAATTTTACTTAAAAAAATATTTTGGAAATCGTTTTTTCGAGCTTGATCAACGTGATAGTGTATCGAAATATCCTTTTTATCCCAAATTTTTTCGCGACTTACAGCTTTATCAGAAATTTTCCGGGTTGTAAATATTTTTTTCGTTATTAACCTTTCACAGCATTATCAGCAAAATTGTTCTATTTTTTTTTGATCTGGCGATACCTTTTAATGGCATCTTGGGAAAATTTTATCAAAATATATTAACCCTACTTCGCTTTTGTCCTGGTATTTTTTGAGTACACCTTCTGCCTGGTAGACCTGGGGTTTTTCCCGGAGGGAAACTTTCCGCAGCTTTTCTTCGGGAAATTTTTTTAAAAAATTTGTTTTGTTTTCTTAGTTTTTTTTGTTTATTTTTTAAATTTTTTTAGCTTTTTTTTCCCTCTAAGCAGGTTAAATACTTTTGGCCCATGATAGGTTTAAATAATTGTTTTGAACCCCTAAAATTTCAACTTGAGATTCCCCTGATGCGATTGTAGTTGTTGCTTAAACAGAACCCAACCAAAAAACATTTTTTTTTTTTAATTCCCTCTTTTCCCTTCCCGAGCTAATTTTAGCCTAAAGTGTGTTCTCCAATACGCATTATTGAAAATTTTTTATAATGGCTGTTTAATTCATAGGAGAAAAGCGAGGGTGAACGGACAAAATAAATAACTTTACGAGTAACAAAATCTCCTTCCCAAAGTCAAGGAAAAAATACGCAAAAATGATATAAAAAAAAATAACTAACCTCATGTTTTTAAATTAAGCTTTAAAAAATACATAACCGTGTGAAAAAAAAAAAATTTTTAAGAGACCCTGGTTTAGCGTTTTGGCGAAAATTTTTTTCTAAGCCCTGCGGGAAACCCTTTTTTTTTTTTAAAAAAAAGGCACGGGCAAAGTTGTTTTTTCACCCCTCGTTTCTTTTTGTATAAAAATATTTGTAAGACGGGGAGGATAAAGGGAATTTGTTCTTGCGTTATAAGTCTTGGGTTTCTCTCCGTGGAAAGCTCAACAGCAAGGGGGATTTATTTAAAATTCAACCCTCTCCAACTTAAAATGAGATTAAAGATTTAGTAAAATTACAAGTTGGATAAAAATGAAGGGGTTTTTGGTTTTTTTCAGGACAAAAAAGGGCCGCAAAAAAGACAGAAAGTACAACGGCAGATTATTTGAAACGAAATTCTGCGGGCTTTTGCTGAAATACCCGTGGATTTTTTAAGAATCTAGGTATGAAAAAAATTTCCCTGGTGGGTTTCAGATTAATGATTTTTTTAAAAAAAGGGGCGGGGGGGGAAATTTAGGGGAGACGTTATTAAAAACAAAAAAAAAAATTTAAACCCCCCCGGGAAAAACCCAAACCCTTCAAAGGGGATTTTTCAAAAAAAAAAACATATTTTGACGATCAAAAAAATTTTAAAGGGTACGCATTAAACTATGGGGGTAAAAATGCGTGAAATTTCTAAATATAACCCAAAAACGGTATTAAAAAAATAACCCTCAAACCCCAAAAATTTCTAATTTTTGATGCTGCTAAAAAAAAAACGTCGATGACTCCAAACTGAATTTCCCCGGGTTTTCCCCGGCGAAAAAAATAAACAAAAATTAATGAGAGTTTTTTGGGAAAGCCACCAAATGTTAATAAAAAACTTACTAAATTAAAAAAAAAAAACCTTAACGATAGAAATTGGGAGGAATTACTTTATTGTTCAAAAAAAACAAACCTGATTAAAATTCCTCACAAAAACAAAATTGAAAATTTTGTGTATACTTTTTGCTTCTGGTTTCTTTTACAGGCCCAAGCAAAAAAAAATTCTTTTTCAAATACGCTGCAGAGTTTAAATGGGGTTATAGTTGTCAGTTTTTAAAGAAATTGAAAATTTTAAAAAATTTCAAAAAAGGGGGAATTTCACGGCTTTCAATTTTTTGGGATGAATAAACTAGAGAAATCTTTTGCAATAAAAAAATTTTAAAAAAAAAAAAAATCAAATGGGGCTCGTCTGGAGTAAAAATCTGAAATTTACTAAGAAAAAAATTCTTCCTTCAAATTTACATTTAACCTTTTGATAAAATTCCAACAAATCGATTATAGTTTGGTTTTTTGGGAATTTTGGGTAGCTAAAATTAACTACTTAACATCATACATAAAAGGGGGGTAAATAACTACTCATCTATCGCCCTTCAACAATTATAGATATAATTACCCTGTTGAATGCCTGCCCAAAACTAAAAAAACCCTGCCCTTTTTTACAATAAAAAAAAAATATGGGAGACGTAGGGTCGTTATTGAAATAATTTTTTAATTCCCAGTTTTTTGCTAAATTGGTTTGCTGGATGGGGGTTTTAAATTTTTTATCAAAAATATGGGGAAAACAGTCCCAATTATAACAAATTTTTGGTTTCAATTTTCAAAAATAAGCGGGTATTTTTAATTTTATTGCTAAAAAATAACAAATGTACGAATGAAAAATTTGCGCGATAAATGAAAAAATTACACAAAAAGCAACAGCAAAAAACTCAAAAACAAATCGGGAAATTTTTCCACTTATCTCAGTGATGGAAAAATAACTGACAAACCGAGTTCGCCCAAAAAATTTAAAACCTACGATAAATGAAAATTAAAAATTTTTTAGCAATTCTGTTGAAAAAATAAAAGGGAAAATTTTAAAAAAAATAAAAAAACAAAAAATTCACTTCTGAACATCGTTCAGATTTTAATCCTTAAACCAACGTCAAGAGATTTATTACAGAAAATTTTCGTCGCTAATACAACTCCTTCAAAAAAAAACTGATACGTTTAAGTTTCCCGACCAACCCTTTGAATTAGCGTTTTTTTTTCCAAATGAAATTTCCCCTAGTAAAAGAGTAGTTTAAATCCGTTACGTTTTTTATTATAGCTGGCCAAAATTAGAAAAAAACCCTTTGGGGGACAAAAACCCAAAATTACCCAATTATATTCGCAAAAAAATTTAAATCTGAGGGAAAACCTCCCGATTGGCAATTGTTTTTATTCCAACGGGCAGTTACCCTTTTTAGAACGGGATTAAAAAAATTTTAAATCCCAATTTCCCCAAATATAGAAATAAATTTCCATTTAAAAAAGCACAACAGCAGCTTATCGAATTTTAAAACACCCTAAATTTTTTTAAAAATTTTATCTTTTTCAAATTAGGGGGGGTTTTAGCAAGAAATCAAACTCTTGATGTTGAGCAAATTAACTCATTAAAAGCCCGTTTAAAATCTAAACCCACGAACACCTTTTTTAATAATTTTAAAAAATTTACTTTCCAGCATAAAATACTTTTTATAACGATGTTTTTAAAAAATCAAAAAATTTTTGAAAAAAATACAAAACTAAACAAGTTGTACAACTTAAAAATTTCGAAAATAATGCTATTTTGACAGAGAAAAAATTAAAAACGTGCCGGCAGATAATTTTCAGCTTTTTATATATTTAAAAATGAAGATGCCCAAAATTTCAACGTGAAAAGTCAAAAAAGCGATTTTTAAAGGGACAGTATTAAAATTTTAAAGGAATTTAAACAGAAAACACTACCAACTTTTATAATCCCCGGGGTTTTGCCCCCGAGGGGGCTAAAAAAATCATTATGATTTTTATTGATGAACATTTTAAAAGAATATGAAACCCTTAAAAAAATTAATTCCACCCCCACCCAATTTCTAAAATATAATAATGTCCATATGGAACAGGCGTCAAATCTCGCCTAATATTTAACATAACATCCACCCATCGCACTAAAATCAGTTTGCGATATAATTGAAGTACTCCTTTTTGGGACCTCTCTAAGTCAAAATCAGCTCAGCGGGGTAAAATTATATTCATCTATTATCCAATCCCCTCCGGGCGGGCTGATTGTATCTGAGCCAAAAAATCAATTTACCTACGTACAAAACCCGTTTTTTTCCCAAGAATAAATTCAAACTCCAAATCAAATTTTTTTTGGTGGGTTATTTTTAAAAAATTTTTACATATTTCGTAAGTGGGAGAAAAAAAAAAAAAATTTTCGGGTTAAAATTTTTATTCAAAATAACTAATTCATGCAAACATATGACTCTTTTCTTAGAAAATCTACAGTTTTGGGAAAAAATTTCATGCAAACATATCCCTCGTTTTTAAAAAAATTTTTCATATTTCTGAGAAAATTTCTTGCAAACTTTAAAACTCAATTATAAATGTTCTCACTTTTAAACAGATTTTAATATAAATTTTAAAATTTTTTTTTAAAATTTTTTGTTTGTTAGCGAAATTTAAACCCTAAATTTTTTTTTTTTTTGGGCCTTTTAAAAATTTTTTTTAAAAATAAATCATGTAAAATCTTAGAAAATCTACAAAAAACTCGAAAGATATTTTTAGTTAATTAAATTTAATATTATTTTTTTTTTTAAAACAAATATATATATAATTATATATTTTAAAATAAAATATAAAATATATTTTTATTATATATATATAAAATATATAAAATATAAATATATAAATGAACTTTTGAAAATAAAAAAGCTATTTTTTTCTGCTACTAAAAAAATTAAAAAACATGAGGGAATTAAAATATTTTAAGGCCCAAACTAAAAAAATTTTATGAGTTTTGAAACGTTACAACAAAAAAAAATTTAAAGAATAAATTCACTTTATTTTACAGATTCATAAAGTCAATTTAAATTCTATGTAGATTTCTTTAAAATTTGGGTGAACGACACAAAAGGAAACTATTTGCGCCCTCGTGTGTTAAATTTCGTAAAGATAAAAAGCGCTTTAATCTCAAGAATATGAAAGGAAAAAATGAAACAATCATATGGGAAATTTGAGAAAGATTATGCTTTTTTGTTTCTGAAATTTACATTATAAAAAAACTGAGGATAACGATAATTAAAAGTGTATCTATAAAGAGGGATTAAAAAAAAATTTATAGCCTAAAAAAACCCTTAGTAAAAATTGATAAAAAGTAAAATAGTTAGTTTTTAAAGTCCTAAAATTTATAATACTTTCATCATCAAAATATTTTGAATATGCACAATTATATTTTTTAAATTTCGCCCAGTTTTGTACCGATTTTTGGAAATGCGAAATATTTGGCTTGGCGTTTTTGTTTTTAAAATCTATTTTTTGGGGTTTGTTTCTATATTTTTGGATTTAATGGCCCTTTTTTCCAAATATCTTACATTTTCCGTTTTAGAATTCAAACTGGGCGTAATACTTGAATTAAAAATTTCGTTATTTCGAGGTTTTCCATAAATGTGTTCAATAATAAATCCTTTTTTGGTTTTCCCAATAAAAACACGGGGGGAAAATATTAAAAACCTGTGTGAATAAAAATTTTTTGGTTTTTTTTCTGCATACAAAATTTTAAAATAACCAGATTTTATTAAAAACAACCGAGGGGTTTTCCCTTTCGTCTACAATGTCTAATAACCCCATCCTGGTTTCCTCGTAATTGGAAAAATTTTTGGATTTTCCTCTTTCCCCCCGCTTCATTACATCCCTCATAATTGATATAAATTGGATGTTTCACAAAACTTTTTGCTCCCTTATAAAATATATATTTTTTTTAAATCAATTTTTTTTTAAAAATTTGGCCCAAATGATATATAGTAAAATAGATAGTTATTTTAAAGTTCTCAAATAAAATACTTTGAAACATACTTTTTTGAATATTCAGATTATATTTTTATTTTCAACTCTTTTCACCGAAAATTTTGGGTGAATTCTGAAAAAATATAGAGCTGCATTCATAATTTTAAAAACTATTTCTTTGGGTTTTTTCTAAATTTAAAGGATTTAATGGGCCCCCTTTTTCCCAAAAATCTTTAAAATTTTCCCCGGAATTTTCCGAACTTACAATTCTACTCTTTCTAATTGGGTTCTAAAATTAGGTTTAAAAGGTTTTTTGGGGTTTTTCCCCCCCTCTAATTTATTTTTCAACAAGTTTTCCCTCTTTAACAATCCCAAAAAAGACATTGAAAATAAATTTTTGACAACAATAACTTTTTTTTCCCCCAAATTAAATTAAAATAACCTTATTTTTAAGAAATTACCGGTGGTTTCTTTTGGGCCCACAATGCCAATAAAAACCCCCTCTTGGGTCCTCATAATTTTATATATTTTGGGGGTCTCACAAATTTTTTTGGGTTTTAAAATTTAAATAATATTTTTTTTGTTTAAATCTTTTTTTTTTAAAAACCGGTAACTAAACATTTTTTGTCTTTATTGGGGATTTACCTTTCGATGTATCTTTTTTTTTTTCATAATATCGTTTTATTTCCCCATAAATTTTTTTCCCCCGCAATTTTTAAAATAAATTTTGGGTTTTTTCCCCTAAAAATTAATCCCCATTGAATTTCATGTTTTTTTGGGCCGGGACTTCCATTTCTGATACTTTTCATATGGGAACCGCATATTTATTTACCATGACTTATTACAAAAGAAATTTTTGGGCCAATTTTAACCCCAAAAACTTTATTTTTTTGTTTGAATCATTTATTTTTAAATCCCAAAAATTTCCCAATTTTAATATTGTCAATTATAATAAAGGAAAAAATCAGCAATTGAACCATCCCGCTACTAGATTTTTATTTTTACAGACTACCTGAATAAAATATAGTGTTTTGATGAAAAGAAATAGCTTCCAAAAAATGTAAATATCTAAACGTATCCGTGAGGCCCAAAATTTGGGAAATTTTAGAAGATGGTACGTTTACGTGTGGGCAACCTTCAGGTTAAAGGGGCAATATTAAAATTTTTTGAACACCAAAAGACAGAAGTAAATTTTTTAAAACCCCCTTGATAAACAAAAAAATTTTATTTTCAAAAAAATTTAAATTTTGGGGACAAAGATAATATAGGGGTGATTCGTGCAAGAGAGAACCCCAATTTATAAAACAGTCCCGGAAATAAAAAAAAATTTATTTTAAGTAACCAAAATCCAAAACCTGGGATATTTTACGGGATTATAGACCTTTTTTTAGCGAGGGTATCCAGGGACTGCTGGGTATATGGATTTTTTTTACTGAATGATAAACCTAATATTGCGGGTATCAAGCCGAGAGTTAACAAGTCAAGAATAAACTGTGGGGCGGAGCGGGATTACTGAACATTTTAACAAATCGAGCGTGGTAATTTTTTTAAAACAGGGTTCAAGAGTAAAAGAATATGTGAAAGGCAAAAACCGTTAAAAAATTTTGGGCCCTCATTAAGGATGTTCTAAGCAAAAAAGTCCCTTAAGATTTCCAATAAAATAAAAACAATAACGGGGGAGTTTTTATAAAACCCAAAAAATATAAGAAAAGGAAGTCATGATCATTTAAAGCACATGCAGGGCTGATGCTGTAAAATGTATTTCCCCCGAGCAGAATGGTAAAATTTTAAAAATTGGCATATATTTTATTTTTAAACATATTATAAAAGTGCCCTGGATCTGTTTTGGGTTTTTTCAGGTTCGGAACAAAGATTATGATTAATTTTACGACCTAATGGGGACATTTATCGTACAGAATTGTTTTTTAAGAAATGAAATCTTTCCCCTAAAATTTTACTTTTTGACCCATGCAAAGTTGGGCAACTACAAAAAATTGTTTTCAGTACCAAACGGGACGGCCATTTCGTTTAGAAAAAATTTTAGGAAACCTACAAGACAAAATTTATTTTAGTTAAACAAAAAGTTTTCATAAATAAAGGGACGGTGGATTTTGGGGTTTCTAAATACGGGGATGATAAAGGGTTTTATCAGCGATATGGCTGCAAAGATACCCTGGGGGAAATTTTTTTGGGTGTCGTGAATGTTTTTAAATACTTCGGACAGATTTTGGGCAAAACCCCAAAACATGATAAGGAAACCCGAGTTTTTTTGGGTAAATGGACCTTAACCCAATTTTTAAATTTTAACCCCGGGTTTGCATATGTAAATCAAATTTGAGTTCGCAAAAGATCTCCAACCGATTACTTTGTTTGGTTTTGGAAAACATTTTTCAGAAAAATGTTTTGGGCTCCCAAAAATTTTATTAAGATTTATTTATGCTGGGAAATTTTTGTATCTTTTAAAAGTTAATGGGAAACAAATTTTATCCTAAAAGGGCACAAAAAAGCAAGTCTGGGTTTCCAAACCCACAGATTTAAATTGATATTGGGCCCGGAAAGAATTTCCTGATCTTGCCGAAGATAAAATTATTAAAATTTCTAAAAAATAACGTGAATTTCGGGAGGGAAAATGATGAAAGGGGTGCAAGAGATCTTGGGAGAAAGATAATCGGCCCCCAATTTTTACTCAAGGCAGTTCATACGGGACAAACGGCCCCTGCGAAAAATTTATTAAAGGGCAGTCGGTTAGATTTTAAATATCTTTACCAAAAGGAGAAAAAAACATTTTTAAGCCAAAATAATGCTTTTTTTATCCGTTGGGGCCCCAAACTAGGGAAACCCTGTGGAAACTATATTGAGGCGACTCCAAACCCCATTTACTCATTTTAAAAATTTGATGGTAACTTATTTTTTAAAATTTACTGTCATGATAAATTTGATTTTATCGTTTTGCAGTTTGAGTTTCTACGGTTTTATTTTAAATATAAAAAAAAAATAAGGATTTATTTAAAACCGCTACTTGGGGAAATTTGGGGAAGTGGGGGAAATGGGACAAAGCAAGAAAAAAAATACAAGTTATTCTGAATTTTGCTGACATTGAAAAAAAAAGGGAAATATAATTAAAAGAAATAATAAACCAATATCAAAGTCATTTGCACCATCTGTTACGAAACCTTGGGGGTTTGACATAAGACCGTTTCCCCAATGGTTTTGGGTGGTCGGGGAAAACAACTCGTTGATTAAATTATTTATGAAAAACAAATTTAAGATGATCGTTTTGACACCTACACATAAATCCGCCAGAGAGATTTAAAAAAACGAGGGGGGTTAAAAAATTACATATCACAGTTTTTTTAGATGGTGTGGAGAAACTTGGGGGCAAATATGTACAGTGTCGTTTTGAAACAATCAAAAAAATTTTTTGAAAAAGGTTTTAACAAAAAACACGGCTGTGAATTAAATTTTGACAAAAAAAGGGCAGCCAACCCCCTTTTGTTTGGCCGTCCCCCAATGAATGGGTAAAGAAAAATTTTTATTATTAAAAAATACTAAGATCCCAAGGGCAAATTTATGAACCGCTGAAAGAAAATTTAAAAAAATTTCTTTAACACAACCCCCAAAAAAATAAAAATGTGAAAAAAATGCTTTAGATAATTCCAAAAAACTACCATAATATTTTTGGACTTTTGGAGACCAAATGATTTTTATATCGCAAGTAGAAAAAATAGCGGAAAGAATTGCAAAAGAAATTATTTAGTTACATAAATTTAAAATTTTCAAAAACTACCGTACCATTAATTTTAATTTGCCGCAGGTTTTTCGACGACAAAAATATTGATGTTTTTAAATTCCCCCGGGGGAGAAAACGAAAGTAAACCGAGACAAACTGGTTTGAATGATATTTTTTGATTTGATATCAATTCTGTTGAGAGCGCATTGATTTGGATAAAACCCCCGTTTCGTTAGGGTAAAGCTTAAAAAATTCATTCGCCCAAGGGGATTAACTATATCTATACAAATATCTTTGGGTTGTAGATAACGAATCGAAGGGGCCAAAAAATTATTTTTTTCGCAGTATCCCCGCGCAGAAAAAACCAAAATACATAGAATTGTCCAAAAGATTATGTGATAACTGAGGGGATTACAAAGAACGCTGATGTAATAAAAAAAAAATTAGCGTCTTTTAAACAATGTGACAAAAGAAAATAAACGTGACTTTGATATTGATAAAGAAATTTTTTATAAAAAAAAACAATTTCAGAAAATCACTGTGCAAGTTGTAACACAATAATGTTATGGCAATATTCGAATAATAACCAAGACAATTTAAACCCCAAAACAGAATAAATTGTGATCTTGGGAACACTCGTGAAAATGTAATGTTGACCTTCCCTTGAATGTAATCGCGTCGGGGGGGGGCTTTACACCCGGGGGCAAAATTTACATAAGTGAACGCGGGGTAATTTTGTAATCCGAGGAATTACTTCAATTGGGTTTACGCACAAAACCACGTTTTAGGTCAGTAGAAAACTATATGTATATTGGGTCTTCCATGGGTCTAGAAATTGTATTTTTTTGGGCCCCACTCCAAATACGCAGTAGGGTCGTCTTTTTGGGCCAAACCCCCCAACTTCCCCGGTTTTTTATAAATATCTCACAATCACATTACCTAATACGTAGTTTTACCTCGTTGTCCGTATTCATAACTAAAAGGGATTTTAAATTTTTTTTGGTTAAATTTCATTAGAAAGGGTTTTATGAAAAGTTACCGAGAATTTCATTATTTTTTCAGAAATCACCTTGGTAACCCCCAAACCCATTCATGAGATCGCTCACCGGACTTAAAAATCAGCAGATATTTTCCCTTTCCCTATTGAATCCAAATAACCTCCAGTAAGTGTTTTGATTAAATCGTTCCAACAAAATTTCATGATCACGATGAATTTTAGGGATTCCCCTTTTCTATTGGGAACGTTTTATTTTTTCATCAAAAAAAAATACTGGGGGCCAAAAAATTCTTTACCAATCAAATTGTAGTAGTTGTGGCCATTGTAAAACCACCCGTTTTATAAATTTCGCTCAAAAAGCAGGAAACAAATTCAAATGCTGTTTTTTTGATAAGGTTCAGCTTCTTTTTATCTACTTGCAATATCAACAAAAGCAATTTCTTTTTTTGGGACGGCGTGACTTTTGTCCAAGGGTTTTTAAAAGTATCGTGTGGGAAAAACAAAATATCTGCTTTATGAAATTTGGGAAAACGACCAAAAAAGGGGCATATTGAATTTTTTTTTTGGTGGTAATAAATTTGCCATATTGCAATTTGTGCCCCAACCCCCCGCTGCAGCAACAGAAAGAAAACTTTTGCTTTCTTTTGCAAGTTTTTGTGATCGCGCTTTACCCCCAATACCCCTAGACTAAAAAAGGATTCCATTAAAAATTTTTAAAAAAATTTAATTTCCAGCCCCCCATTTTTTTATTTTCGAAACGGATTTTATTTAAAAAACTAGCGAGTTTTTCCCCTAACAAGTTTTTTGGGTATAGAATTTAATGCATGAATCAATTTTACATCTGCAAAATCCTTTTCGCAAAGCTTTTCTTTTAAAGCAACCTCATGGGAAAAAGAAAATCTTGATCAATTTTAAATTTCGGATACTCTCCGGGTTTGGGTTTATCTTATCATAAGTCGGATTTCAAGTCGGATACATGCCACAAAATTATATCCAGGAAGGTGTTTTTTCACCAACATATTAAACCCTTCAAACCCGGGGAATTTTTTCCAATGATGGGGGCATATCCCCACCTATCTTTGTTGTCCCTGAGATTAAAATTTTATTTTGTGTACCACAATTTTTCACTTTTCCCGTTTAAAGCATGTCGTTTATTTTTTGTTTTTAAATTTTTAGTCAATCCAACGGTTTGGGGTAAATGATCTCATCGAAAAAAAAAAACTCATCTATTAATTAATAAGGATCCCAAAAATTGAAATTTTTGGCGACAAAAAAACAAGAACCCGTAAAACATCATCCTGCATTTCCAAAATTTATAAAATGATTTTAATAAGGGCCATCTGGCGGTAAAACACAATTATTAAAAATTTTTAAAAATGAGAAAGGAAAGAGATGGAAAAAAAACTATATTTAATAGCACCTTCTTGGATATCACATTGTTTCGAAGTACTTAAAGATTTTAAAGAAAAAAACAAAATCGTTAATAAAAACGGTGAAGATTTAAATTTACTTTATACAGACATAAAATTTAAGCCCCGTCCGTAATGACTTGGAAGGAATTTTATTTAAAAATTTCCCCGTAGTAATGAAAATGTAGTTTGGGCAAACAAACAAAAACCCCCTAGAATTTTTCTCGAGGTTGTCACAAAAATACAGACTGAAAAAATTTTTCTCAAAGATATACACAGTTTCCAAGTATCAAAGGGAAAAATTTTAATTTTTTGGTTTTTGTTTTTAAAGGGGGTAATAAATTTTACCCTACGAAATAAAAAACTCTACTTTGGGGTTCAGGGGAATGGATAAAAATTAAAATTTAAAAAATTTTTTTTCCAAAGGGACAATCAGTTCCCTTTGGGGTTTAAACAAAAAATCTAAATGAAACCCCAAATCCAGATATTGTAAGGGCTGGATAAAATATTTGGTTTTAAACCCTGATAAATCAGGAGCAAAAAGGGAGGGGGAATCTCTACATAAAAAGCTCGAGTTTTTTAAAGAAAAAAAAAAGTTCGTAAAAACCGGGTAAAAAAAAAATCCAATAAGAGTATAACAAAACTGAGCTAACCTCATACTATTTATTATCCGGTTTTTAACCATACGGTAATATAAAAGTTAGAGATTTTGGTTTAGGGTTATTGACCATTTTTTCAGCCTCTATAGGAACCGTTATTTAAGGTTAATTTCACGAGCAAAATTTTGTAGGATTCGCCCTCCCTGCTGCTAAATAGCATAATTGAAATAAGAGACACGTATGCTTAATATGAGAAGCATGTCTTTAAATCAAATGAAATCCATCATCTTAGTCGTTGTCGTCGTCATTATCTATTCTTGTAACAAGATCATGTAGTTATTAAAAAGGTATCTAAGCTTCTTTATAATTGTACCGCACAACAATGCAGCTATATTCTCCCCACAAATGGCTTCTGTTCACGAGACGTAGTATTATTGTACTGTAACCCACTAACTGATGTTTGCAATTTCATGTTTATTATATTTAATAAATATTCTTCTTTTAAAACAAAATAACATTTGAAAACAAAAAATACATTATATGGAAAATTAATTGCGCTGCTCAATAAAATGCAAAGCATATAATTCGCGTTTTATTTTGAACCGCATACAATCGCTCTAAACTTAAATTTATGTAAATGCAATAAATAAACATCGCTTGTGTGCTAATCCTAGAAATTTCATCCATAATCTATAATCATAAGAACATCAGCACCCTTAATGCTTTATTTTAAATATCCATAGTGACACGTGAATTTTCCTGAATACTTTAGAAACTAAATTGTAAAAAAGTTTAATCGATTGTAAAGGAATGGACAAACACGTTCAAACCATGGTTATAGAATTAAGACGAGAAACCGAATTTAGTATGGTCATATATAATACAAACTTATCGATAATCGTGTCATCCCATATAGATAATTTACAGTTTACACGATTATAGATTATCGCATTAAGAAACACAATGAGGACGGAATATACCCTGCGTGTCGTGACAGAAATAAGAAAAGGTATCGTTTTATCCCACTTAATTCTCATCCTCTTTATTTGCGCTTCTATCCTCCTTTAATGGTAAACTTATAGTTCTTATGTTCAGATTAAAGAAGATAATATTAAGAAGATAAACATGTCTTATCGTTTTGTAGCGTCATATACCTGTTTCCATTTTCCATCAGATATTATGAGGATTTGTGTTGATTTTTGTATCTATATAAACCACCCTTTCTCACATAGAAAATTATTTGCTTTTAAGGTAGAAACTAAATTACCTGTATCACGGAAGCAAAATGAACGATTTTCATTTAATGATACTGTTTTGTACTGTCGCTGTACTGGACGCAGGTAAGTTCTCTCCTTTTGTCTACCAAGAACTAATTTACTTTTTAATATTTTGTTACTCTTACCCTGTTATTTTTTACCTTCATTTTATTACTTCAACTTGCTTGCATTCTTTTTGTGTATTCATTTTACTTTGATCCGTAAATACCGATATTTTAGAGTCACATTTTATCGAATCTAACAAAAGAAAAATCAATCTGAACCGCAAATCACAATAGCAAAGCTATGTTGAAATGGACATTCCATGATTTAACGTCATAGTAAATTAAACCAACCACGTTTAAGGACGATATTTACCTTCATATTCAATACTAAAATAAAAAGACCGCTAGAGTGGTCTAGTGGTTGGATCGTCAGCCTCAGATGCTGCAGTTTTCGGTTTCGATCCCCGGCAAAGTGATACTAAGACAATAATGGTACTTAATGCTAAGCATTAAGAGGTTAATGTTAGGACTGGTCACCATAAATATATACTTATTGTTTATTTTACAAGAAAGCTAGATATTTGTATACTAACCATGACTCGACTTTTCTTTAAACTACGTCGTATTGTGCCTGATATGATCGATGTCTAGTTTGATTCGCTCATTAATTAATTGTTCGATGGATTGTTTGATTCTTCATGATAATACATTTAGCGTGCCAATCTTGACGGTTTCTCTGTCAACATATTTACTGAAAATAATATTGGTATTTTGTACGTGCAACTTTTGATGCATTGGTTAGGTAATGCAAAACGGTGACGGATACATTTAACAATATCGATATTTTACACTAATATAAAACGATTTGGTTTAAGCAAAAATATACATTTGAGACAGACTATAACTGATAGATCAAAGTAATATTTATTTATTTGTTTATTTTTTAATTTATTGATTTTCCAGGAACTTCTGGGTTTGTATGGCTCAGAGATCTAAATAATGACGCACATAAGCGTCATTTAGACCTTGGTCTATCAGACGAATTAAGGTTCCAACTGAATATAGAGAAGAAATCAATCAACCTTCACCTCAAAGAAAATCCTCACGTACGTGCTGACACTGACATTTACGTTGTCGAGATGGTACCACGAGAGCCGTGAAAGAACCATTTACAGGAAAAGTTGTAAGTTGAGAGTATTAGATCATAAACCAAGGATTCACTTGCAAAGCGCACACGATTCTGATTACAATATCATTAGTCTATACTTTAAACTAAACAGTTATTTGATTTTGGTAAGGTATACAGAATAGTATTTTACAATTAAGGATGAATTACAGAAATAAAGTAATGATTTAATTTTCACATTTCTTCAGTTGTATCTATTTGCACATCTTACAAATATATCGACATATTATCACATATACTTATTTCTCGTCATTTAATAAATTATTGAAAACCATTTTTAATGGCAGCAAGATAAACGGGTATTGTGAATCCTACAACAATGAAATTTTAAACAGTAATAATGTGCAAACATGAACTTTATTTCCAAGCACATATTCGTATTTAAAATATTTACTTCGTATGTTGTAAGCATTACAACCTGTGTATTATTATTTTTCTTGTCTTGTCTTGTCTCCATCAGGCGTTTAATATTTCTCACCATTTTCCGCGTACTCTATCAAATTATTGGCATTTCGCCTCCAAAAGAAGCTGCGGAAGATTAGGTACATTATATATATATATATATATATATATATATATATATATATATATATATATATATATATATATATATATATATATATATATATATATATATATATATATATATATATATATATGAGAACACTGTTTATAGTACTTAAGATGATCTTATCAAAGTTTTAGTTGAAAGACTCACATTGAATGCAAATAATTTTTTTAAATTTTTTATATTTTCCTGACAGGAAAGCAAGTACTACCACGACATCGACAGCAGTGCAGTTTTCACTGTCCGTTGTGTCAAGAGAGAAAATGACCCCTGTGCCAGGACATTGGTGAGTGTGACTGTGGTTATGCAAAGCTTTCAAATTTTTTTAGAAGAAAAATAGTTTAATTTTCATTGGTTCGTAGTTTAAAGGAAGTAGGTAATAATATGATCGTTTTTTTATCATCATCTATAGCGAAATGAATTAAAGTTTGATTCGTCTCAGAGATGATTCTAATGTTGATGATAATGATGATGATGATGATGATGACTATTATTATTGTTGATTATTTAGTATTGTTAATTTTCTTCTTCTACTTCTTCTTCGTATTATTATTATTATTATTATTATTATTATTATTATTATTATTATTATTATTATTATTACTAATATTATTATTATTATTATTATTATTATTATTATTATTATTATTATTATTATTATTATTATTATTATTATTATTATTACTAATATTATTATTATTATTATTATTATTATTATTATTATTATTATTATTATTATTATTACAGGAAGGAAGTTTAAGGATTGAAGACAAGTATTTCAATATCGTCCCAGTTTCCGATCTAAGTAATGTGGATAGAATGTATATGAATCGAGAGTACAACGATACACCTCACGTAATTCAGGAAGAAACAGCGATTGTTGAAAATATCATTCTAGCGAACGATACAATTATACGTAAGTTTCACATTTTAGACGTTTTTAGATATATAATGGTGTTACTGGAAGTTTGTTTTGCTTCGCACAAGATAAGACAGTGGCATTATATATGATTGTCCGTGAATATATCCAATGGAAGTCTGGTTTATTTCCTCTTACATTTGTCGCCGACAAAGAAAAGGAAGAACAGACAGACGATTTTATTATGCAATTCAAAGACTGCGGAGAAAGTGATAAAACTTGAAGCTAACATGTTAATACAGTGTTAGTATTAATCATAATTCAATAGTTACGAATTTATTGACAAACGTATATGTAACAAAATGTAGTTATTATGTATGTCATCATAGATAATAACTTCATCAATTGACACACTTTATTTAATTCCAGTAAATGGTTCATTATCTACTTACTACATACAAAGACAAGAGGGGATGTTTAAACTGTATTCGACAGTAATTATATAATCGAGAGAAGGGATTTAGTTGATTCGGAGTCGGGAACCACGTATTTAGAAAAAGAACATCGGAAAGAATAAGGAATGAGATAATGCGTGCTGATGATTCTGTTTTTTCTTATAATAGCTTTGATGAAAGTTATTATTATTATTATTATTATTATTATTATTATTATTATTATTATTATTATTATTATTATTATTATTAAAAGCCGCTGTTGCTGAGGAGGAAGCTATAAAGAAGAGGATATTTGTGAATCATCCGAGAGCATTACACAACTTAAATTTTGAGAAAAGCGACTTATACAAAAACAAGAGAGCAACTACGGTGTACGGAGTTGAACTGCTTCTTGCAGTGGACCCTCCAGTCTGGCAAAAGCAAGTAAACAATGTTTTCTTCTTTGTCTTTCGCTGATCTCATCGTGTTCTGTTCAGTGGAAACAGCAAACCAAAGGAAACTTAAAGAGTTTACAAGTCAAACAAATTAAATTTGATGTATATGAGGACATTTTAAATCGTACCAGAAATGTTAGTCTTCCAAGAAAATTGTACAAGTTTTGTTTTTAAAAAATCTGTTATATCATGTTAAACTGTGAAGAAAAGTTTACTCACAGAGAAATGATTTGATTTAATCCTGTCTCATAATGTCTCAGGATTCTACAGTGTATGTTTTAAAAAAAAATGTAGAAATGTAAATTTTTTTTAAATAAATGTACGAAACCTAAACGAAACTGCTATATCATATGACATCATATACAAATAGAAATAGTATATATTTGCAATAAGTCCAATGTCATGTGTATTTCTGTGATAAGATACAAGGAGACATGTTGCTGAGATCCTTCAATTGACAAATCTATTATTATTCATTGATTACTTTATACAACAATCAATGGAAAGCTATTATAGTGGCAAGAAAACGAGAAAAATGTGATGTTTCCAAAGATACGTAGCATTAAATAACCTTAGCTGGCCTGCTGTAAGCTCCGAACCCTCAATTCAACTATCCCCAATGTGGCCTCAATTCAACCCTCAATTCAACTATCCCTAATGTGGCCTCATGCTTGTCAAGCATACTGTCATGATTTTCTAGTCAGGACCTTTGAACGGTTGCAATTTATATGAGATATTAGACTTTATATTTTAAAAACTTCCATCTTACAGGTTTACCCCTGTCCTGTGTACCTTTTTATGACAACCAAGTGTACTGCCCGCTGTATACTCAGGGCTGGTAAGCCTTATACACGTTTACTGGGTGCTGTATATCCAGGGATAAGATATTACCCTGTTAAGCCTTATACAAATTTATTGTGCGCTGTATCCTCAGGGATAAGATAATGTCGTGTTAAGTCTTATGCACACATACTATTAGCACGTTAACGACTCAGTCACAACAATGTCTTACTTGCATAGTAGGAGAAACGTCTAGATTTTTTTTAATAATTTACCAAAAACGTACCCAAGTAACTGAAAACCTTTTAGAAGGGGCGAGTTACAATCTATTCAAAATTATAGTGCATAATTCTTTCCACGACACAAAAAATCCTAAATTGATTTGTGTATTTACAGGTTTCTTGCTCTTGCCAACAATGACGCCGAGAAGGCATTGAACCGAGTGAGAGAATACGTCTCGCATGTTATTAATGCAGTAGGTATTTCTTACTGCAAATTTTTATTAACTCAATCATTTTAATCTCTTTTAATTCAAAACTTATATAAGTAGGACTATTGAATTTTCTATATCAATGTTGCGCAGTTTTCCATGCATTTATATATAATGAAAACATGATTTAAATTCTAGTGAACATGTGCATTCCTAAGTCTACACGGCATTTCTTTGATGATTTATCGAGTACATTTAGCAGATAATTAATGAAACAATACCGTATAAAAGAAGGTCTCGCAAACAAAAGTTTTCAGTTCCCTCTCTTTTTCACAGAGACATATATATATATATATATATATATATATATATATATATATATATATATATATATATATATATATATATATATATATATATGCGTGTGTATCCATTTTAGGTTGCCCTCACGTACAAATCTATTAAAGGACGACCCTTCTCTATTGACATCACACTCAAGGCAATTATCGTTGTCAAGGTAAGAGGCGTCGAAATAATAAAATCCTAAATCAAAGAATCCCGTGCTATGTATTATATCGAAGACTTAACTTCCTTGAGTATCATCAGTATATACTATATAATTACATCCTCACATAGTTAAGATCCGTAAAATTAAATTTCCAAGTACTTCATTAACATGAGACAACAAACACTTTCTTCAGCAGTTTTTTTTCACCATTATTTCAGTTGGAAAATTTATATTTAGATGACCTGCAATTGTAAAGTAAAGTAAATTTACCTCTCAACATTTTCGTCACACCCGAAAGTATAATGAAATCATAAATGCATAAAAGCTGGCATAAATTACATATTCCGTAATTCAAATTCAATGATATTGGAACTGCTTTTTTCACATCAACATACAAGAGTTTTTGAGATGTCTGAGTTATGGAAGAATATAATCATTGGATCCTGACTTATTTTACTGCCATGTAAATACTGTGGAATATAAAGCATTTTACATGAGCTGTCCTAAACAAAGATCATTTTTTGTACATACAATGAATCAAAACTTCAGAAATTATTTATTTCGATCAGTGACCATATCGATATTTATATGCTATTGACATCTCGAAATATAAATCATAGAATAGTAGTTGCGTTTGTGATTTTGGAAATCACTTAATTTATACAATGCCTGGACGAATTGCATATATTTTTGTGCAGAAAGAGGCAGACGGACCCTACAAAAAGGCGAAATTATTCAAACAGAAAGGAATCTGGTCCATTAATGATGTTGAGTACCTAGATGCTTTCGCAGATTGGGTGCAGAATACTCCTGGAATACCATCAAGGTCCGATTATGATGCCGCTATGATGTTCACAGGGTACGTGTATTGCACAATTGAGAAATTCAACTAAATCAATTGTTTCTGTCTCTGTATAAATCAATCAAATTCGGTAATTCCCTTCTAACTTCAATTTGATTAAGTTCTAGTTGAATTTCTTTTCAAAACAGATTATACTATTTTTCTTCTCAATTCGAATTTGACGCATAACTGCAAAATATGTTTCGAACTTTTCCAATTAAGACCAATCCCACATGCAATTTTTGAGAGAAAAAAGATACTTTTCCACTTGGTATTACTGCCATGCTATAATGGCCTTACGATATATTGCCAGCACGTATCCTCTCAAAACATAAACACTACTAGCATAAATGAGGAAATATTAAAATATTAGAAAGAATTCCAGTTGGTTCCAATGAGGATTAATCGGATTACTGATAGATATTTTATATCTTTGAATGAGCCATTAGTTGTATCTGAATTAAAATAGCATGATGTGTGCATTTTGTTAATTTACGTAAAATACAATAATGATTCGTATCCTTCATTTCATTCTACTCTTATTTGCCAGGTATCGTCTAATTGGATCATCAGGTAATATATATATATATATATATATATATATATATATATATATATATAGTGTGTGTGTGTGTTTTATGTCCACCTGTGTAAGTGTGTGCGCGACAGAGAAAAAGAAACATCTAGAAACATATTGTGTGCAGCAAATAAACTGAGACACAATTATTTAAAACTGTAGTTATTATCCTCAGAGAATACACGGTCGTTTACAGTACAAATCAACAAAGAATACACAACGAATAATTATAGCCTTTCGTAATATTTTAAATCGCTAAAAATGTGTAATTTTTTGATCAGGTATGGATTGAAAGAAAAACTAAAATACCACTGCTATAGCATTTTCGTCAGTTGCTTAGATCCCTCTAACAATGGCATCGTTTTCAATTCAATTAAACATTGCACACATATAAGATCTAATTTTAAAAAAACATTTGATTATTAATGTTCATAACATTTCTACGCCTTAATGAAAATTTAGAAAAGTTGGAAGAACCCGTTGATCTGCGTGCATTTATTTACCTTCCATTCAATCGTACAATTTATTATAACATCGCGTATATTCTCAAAGACACCCTTTTCGGTGGTTTCTAGTCTGGGAGAAAAATAAAGATATGAAACTAACCTGCTGTTTTTTTTCTCATTACAGGCCTTGCTTATGTGGGAGGTGTGTGCGAGGATTATGGTGTTGTCATTGCTACAGAAGGGGGCTACTTTCATACAATGATTGTAGCTAGTCATGAGCTAGGACATAGGTAAATTACATACATACTTTCTTATTACTCTTCCAAAATTCTTTAGTGCCACTTCATAGAGATTCAGTATCGAAGATCTATCTATCTATCTATCTATCTATCTATCTATCTATCTATCTATCTATCTATCTATCTATCTATCTATCTGTCTATCTATCTATCTACCTATCTATCTATATGTGTGTGTGTTTGTGTGTTTAACAAAACAAAAGAGTGAAGTCAACAAACTCTGTAAATTTTGACAAAATAATTTATTTCCATAGAAAACAATGTAAAAATATGCTTTGTTAAAATCGTCCAAAATAAATCATAGAATTTAAAAAATAGGAGTCCTAACACTAAGCAGTTCTAAATGAATCTTGGTTTGAATCTCTTTGAAGCTCCAAAACGGAAGGAGATGACGTCAGATGAAGTTGTACAGAAGACAAGAGTTCCTCGTTGAATTTTGTGAATAAAGAAAAGTTTTATGGCCCTAGAATTCAAACTAATTTTCACTAAATGGATTTGTCGAAAGTTTTGATGAAGAAACACTTATTTTCCAGAGAATATAAATTATTCTCAATAACAAATAACTCAAAATAATTGGCAACAATAAAAAGATACATGTCAGCTCCTAAAAGTATTTGTTCTTAATCAAAATCACTAAAGACGTTAGCTTTAACATAATTTTAGATCACGCAAAAATGGTCAATTACTGCAAGACGTTTATCACGTAAGCCAGTGTAGCTCCAAATTAAGAACCAATAATAAAAAGCGTTGTTTACACATTTGTAACACGTGGGCCGACATGACCTTGGAAAAAGTCAATCGTCATCACTCGATCTTTACAAAATATTTGAACCTGAGTGAGCTAAAACAATGCTTCTGTAATAGGTTTCTCGTTCTAAATCAACAGAATTTTCTTGAACAAATAAAGAATCCCATAAAATAATCATTACAATAAAATGTAATGAAACAAAATTAAAATAAAATAATTTAAACAATCGCACAAGTTATATATATATATATATATATATATATATATATATATATATATATATATATATATATATATATATATATGATGTATGTGGGGTATTTTGGTGCCTTTTTCAGTTTTGAACATGTATTTCAAAATTTTGTACAAAAAGATAAAGTATTATCTAACTTCTTCAAAGTTACACAGAGTATGTGATATTTTACGATATGATTCGTGAATCATTCTTAATTCTTATTATTCTATCTGAAACTTTACTGTTTGCTGAATATGTCACATTATATGTACATATCTGTATGTATTTATTGATGTATGTATCTATTGTTTTAGTCTTGGTGCTGATCATGATTTTAAGTACGCAGGTTGCCCGAGAGGTAACATGATGTGGATGAATATCCCTGGATTGTATACTAAATACTCGCACAAGGCATGGGAATATAGCGAGTGTTCGATCGATGCCTTTGGGAAAACTCTTGCACAAAAGTAAGTCTTAATGCAGAATATATTTTCATATTAAAATGTACATAATTTCTTTAAGGATATGAAAGTCGTGCGCTTGAGAATGATTGACAACGGTTTTCTCTTACACGATTTCCTCTCTTGAAAGTGGCCACATCTGAGGCATTTTAAATTTCGTGAAAAAGTAAGTATTAGGCATAATATATTTTCATATTGAAATGGACATGACGTCTTTAAGGCTGTGAAAGTCATGCGCCTGAGAATGATAGACAATGGATTTTTCTTAGACGATTTCGATTTCTTCTTTTGAAAGTTGCCACATCTGAGGCATTGTAAACTTCGGTCCTTTTTAGTCTACTCGCAATTAATTTTGTTACTTAGATTGGTGAGTTTATCTAGGACGGAAAGTTTAAAGTGTGCGAGAATAGTATTTAGGATAGGATTGAATATCCGTAGCTTATTTTCGTTGGAGGTGTTGTTGTGTGATTAACGCCATTTGTAATCACATAATGGAATATAGATGACGGCCAGTATAACTGGTGGAGGTTGAACATGGGAAAACTGACTAAAAACAACCGACTGAGGAGAAGCTACTGCGATTCTTTCTCACAGACCCACGCTAGTCCAATCAAAAACAGCGAGAGAGGTGCGATAGCAGTGACTGGTAAAAGCAAAATTGAAAATGTTCTTGGACCATAATAATGAGGTGGTTGCAAACAGAGCCGAAAAAGAACGAAAATAGCTGGTATATATATATATATATATATATATATATATATATATATATATATATATATATATATATATATATATATATATCAGCTTTTTATAACTGATTAAATCTCACATATTGATGATATATATATATATATATATATATATATATGTGTGTGTGTGTGTGTGTGTGTGTGTGTGTGTTTGTATGTATGTGTGTGTTAATAAAGTTAACATTCAATGAATGAGGAATGCTTTGAGAAATTTACAGTAAGATTTATGGATGCAAGTGCAAGAGAGAGAGAGAGAGAGAGAGAGAGAGAGAGAGAGAGAGAGAGAGAGAGAGAGAGAGAGAGATTATTTTCAAGTTAAATTGAATTAAATTTATTCTGGTCTTTCTCTATCTGCAATGGTGCAAAGTACATAACTTTTCAACGCAACATCTGTTCAGTAACATATTTTTATTATACAACTGTTGATTTCACATTTGCTTGTTTACTGCCCTAGGTTCAGTCGTGACTCGGGGCTCTGCTTTGTCCCAAGTTTAATTAGCATTTCACAGAATTGGTGTAGCACAGTAAGATATTACAAAGTGTTATTAGATATCTAAAGTTTTCGTCCGTATGTATCTAAATCAAATTGAGGGAGATAAACTGTGGGAGTAAATTAAAAATGCAGACATTGAAAATCATTCATGTTTAACGTGCCATTCTACTATAAATCACTAGCGAGAACATAAAATAGCGAAAATAAAATCCCTATCAAAATGATCACTAAAACCAACACAATCCCTCATTTCTCCTCCAATGAAATCCAGAAATTTAACATTAGTATGGTTGCTGGTTTGCCAACTGACATATTGTTATAATATTTCAAGGTATGGATGTCACAAAAGAAATCTGTTTTATCACAATATCACATGCAGGTTTCCTTCTTGAAACGGTAGCCATGGTAGCCCAGTTGGTCAGACGTCTGATTTGCAATTAGTGGCCGTCGTGTCAATCTTCACCAAGACAGCCTGTGTCTGCTACCACGGTGGGTGATTTGTAAAAGACACTTAGCGCCAATTTCCTCCTAATAATAAAGCCGATAATGAGTTGGAGCCGATGTTACACCACGCATGAAAAAATAATAAAATAGATAACAGACTAACAATGTTTCAACAGACAAAGTCCTCTAAATTTATCATATGAAAATCAAACTGAAGTTGTAACGGTCCAAATATCTGCCTCAGATACCGCATATGTTTTCATGCTGTTACCATGGAGTTCTTTGAGTTGTATTACTGTAATAGGGGTTCTCTCCTGCAGCCACGCTTTGAAAATCGTCCAACACGTGCAACGGAAACGATGCAGACTGGACTTATTCAGATAAAACCTTCTGGAAAATTGATGTCAGCAAATAACATTGCAATTTATATTTGCCAGAGGTGTAAACAAGATTATTCAGTTAATCATTTCTGACAGGGGAACATCAAGATCAAAATTTTCTGCCAAAACACTAATTATTGGGAACGACAACCGCAGTCATTATATATATATATATATATATATATATATATATATATATATATATATATATATATATGCACGCACACACAAATACATTTTGCTTAAACCATCTTTCAGATCATGTGTTAAAGACAAGGCTACGTATTATGATAAAAATGAGTACGAAAATTACAACAAACTTTATCTAGGTCAAATCTACAGTCCAGACGAGCAATGCAAGATTATCTTCGGACAAAATTCATATAGTTGCAAAGTAAGTAGAATTATCATTTATCTTAAATTAAACGTATCCTTATGCTAACAACGGATATATTATTCAACACTTTGTGTCAGTCTATAAGTCTTTGCTTCACGTCCCAATTACATTTTTTGTTAAGCATTTGCTTCAACTTTCAAGACATTTATTATTTGTTTGATCGACCTTTCCTCCGCTATCTTAACGGTGACGGCTGGTGCTTGACAGCAAAGGAAAATATACAATAATGGTAGTATTAACATTTTTTAAAACTAATTTGCACCAAATTCAGACATGCAATTATAAGACAAGGATACATAATATGCAGTACGATGAAACTGGATTTTCATGGCTTGATTCACAGTTTAAATGTAGCATTAACTTCAGTGACCATATATATTAACACCAAATAAACAATCTCATTAGACATCTCCAAATGATTTCAAACTGTGTTTGGATTGGTCTAATGCTGTCAATGACGCAATATTCCCAGGGAAAAATCTACTCAGGGAACGGAAAATGCCAATCAGCATGTTATTTTCTCTGTCTATTGCAACCACCCCCACCCAACTAAGCGTCCTCCTATTGAAATCCTCTATTCTTTTACCCATGTAAAATATCCAAACACACGAAAAATTTGTTAATTTGCATCTGGAGTTTGAGAATATATGCCAGCGAAAAAACACGAGAGAGAGAGAGAGAGAGAGAGAGAGAGAGAGAGAGAGAGAGAGAGAGAGAGAGAGAGAGAGAGAGAGAGAGAGAGAGAGACTGTTATACAATTCAGCCGACCTTATTATAAACTTGTATTTACCTCATTCCAGGTTTCAACTCCAGATAAAATATGCTTATCCTTGTGGTGTTATAACACACGAAATGGAGGTTGTGACAGTCACATTGCTGCCGATGGCACACCATGTGGAAATAAGGTACTTGGATAAATACCTAAATTATTCCTACACTTCATTTAGTAAATGCAGTTACACCTGAAATGTAATTACTGTATTCTTAAAATCAGTTTAAAGGCAAATGCACATTTATTAACACTAATAACTCGGCAAAACTGATTTCTATGCACAATACCAATGCATCTAAAGCAGTAATATATGATAAAGATACAATACACCATACACAATGTAGATGCAATAGGAAATAATATTATATCAACATAGATATCAAAGTATAAAATAATATTATATCAACATAGATATCAAAGTATAAGATGTTGTACACATTAGCTATAAGATGGTAGGTGTTAGATACCGTTGGTATCATATCTTAAATATTTGAGTCATGACAGCCTATTTATAGCACTTGCTAAAAAATGGTCTTTGGAAATATGATGAACAAAATTTAAATACTTGATATACGACCATAGGTTAGATATTTAGTATACTATCATCCCAATGTTCTTGAATTATTTCCTCGTTGAGGTTCTGCAAGTATTAGTATATCTTCTATATTCTGACTAAGCTTACGTGTGATTGTGTAATTCCATATAAGGGTATTTGATGTTTAATAATCTACGCATTTTACAGTGGTGTATTGACGGACTATGCGTCTCGAAACGTAAGCATGTTTATTCTCTATTTTATCATAGAGTACGTATTAAAATATTTTCTAAGCGGTGTCATAATTTCATTTGCATAAATTTGATTATTGTGCCTTTTATTATCAATCATTCTCCTGTAGAATCATGGGATATCGCATTATGTTATATATAACGCATTTGTTCATTTTAGACCGTTTGAAAAATGATCTGTAACAAAACCAATCGGCAGGTGAATTATACAAGGGCATATCAAGGTCAATGATGTATTTTGCGGGACAATATTTGTTCACGAATTAATGATATTTGATATTCATAAAATATTTGACGAATTATTTTTTACATCACATCAATAAAGAAGCCAAATGATTTTGATCACAGACATACCTTTTATACCTTTTTTATTGAAACGAAAAACTGTGTGTCGATATGCAAAGCTATAAACGCAGACTGAGTGTTCAGCTTTAAATCCACAAAACTACTTTAAAAATTCCTAATGACTTTGACTACTTTCTTTTAATTATTGTATGAATTTCTGGTTAGTTTTTAAACATTAATAACCTGATTCATGGAAATCGAAACGTACTTGTAGACTTCTATTTAGTTACAACAAATAATAAAACAAAATATTGGTTGTGACAGACGATGACAGACTCCACGGTGAAGCTTTCTGCACGAGACATTTTGCACATGTAAAGAGCAACTTTCTTTTAATTTCTTAATCTTAATTATTAAAATGTTAATCATTGTAAGTTTCTAAAACAATATTGTATCTTGTTTAAAGCATCTGGAATAACTACTCCAAAACCAACTACAACTACTGTTAAGGGCCCAAAGACTCCTTCTTCGACGAGAGCGCCCTCTACTCTTCCACCCTCCTGCAGAGACGCCGATGTGTGTAAACAATTGTACCAAGCTTACAGTCAGAAAAAGAGGTTCTGTTCTGACTTAGGCGACGTCTGTTGTGAAACGTGCAAAGGTGAGCAACTCCTAAGGCATATATATATATATATATATATATATATATATATATATATATATATATATAATATATATATATATATATATATATATATATATATATATATATATCAAACAAAACATATCGACGATTAGTAACATAATAAATCAGTGGTTCCCAAAGTAGATGGTACTGCCCATTAGGGTACGGTGTGGTTACCAAGGAGACGCTAATGCTGAATAATGCTTTGTACTGGGTAAGGTAGGAGGCCGCTGAGGATAACCAAGTGGACGGTGGCTCGAAAAAGTTGGAGAAAAACTGTAATAAAGATTTGGTAACTGCCGTAGCATAATTGGGCTACAAATCAGGTCTATGTTGTTTGTTCTGCTGTTCACACCATACGTACTGCACATACCCTGGTTTATCGGCGTATTATGAAACGGTAAATCTTGGTCTGTGTGGTTTGTAATTGGTACATGAGAGGAGGTTTTTTTCCGAAAATAAAAGAAAATAATCCAATATTTCACACAATCTTATTAGCATCACTCTTTTATCAATTCTAAAAAGGCTTTACTCTAATGTATTAAGCTGTATTTCATATTATTCTATAAGGTAATATTTTCCATTAAGTTCTATTTTATTTTATTTCTACTCAGTTCAGTCCTCTGTTTCTCTTATTTTGTGTGTTTCCTTTTTGTAAGTGAGTTACATCTCTTTTTTTGTTTTCTACAGGGCAAGCTAAATGCGAAGATATAGGTTACATGGAATGGTCTTGTGCTGACCTTCGCAAGTTCTATACTAAGAAGCCAAAATTCTGTTCAAAATGGTCAAAAAAGTGCTGTGCTTCCTGCTCTAAAAAGGGCACTGATCAGCAAAGATGAGGTATGAATGAGATACTGCCTGTACTGTAGATCTTCAGAACAATTCATCCCCTCGTTTGCAACCATTTATATATTATATGCACACACATGATACTTACATGGATATATGGCCGATTCGTGCCCATACATCAAGACCTTCGATGTGTGTGAAAAATTTAAAAAAATATATAAAATAGAAATGTATATAAAGTGTAAATCTGAGAATGTTTAAGGTCGTGAAAAGTTTCATCGCAGATATACACTGTTTTTGACATTGCCTTTGACCTTCTCATGGTTTTGAGCTAAAGGGATCCACAATGATCGCTCACGTTTTTAGTTTAAACTCATATTCTATCATACAGCTAATCTAAAAGATAAGTTCTCTAATTGGAATTTAAATGTACATACGTTTTAAAAATATATTGAAAATAAACTTCACTCTAGAATTTGTTTCCAGCAGGAGTCAAACAGATTTAAATTCTAAGATATGTAAGTATGGTAGCGCGCATGAATGTGGTTGAACAAAGATTGCTGTAAATGAGCTCACATCCAGATAAATGGTAATGTTATTTAGTTCGAATTGTCAACATCAACTACATATACCCAGTAATTACCTGGTTGTATGATTTAACTTGTTTGCATTGGAAGATGACACTAGAGAATCTATAACAAATTAGGTATTCACTGATATGGTTCACTCTGAAGGTGATGTCATCGAATATTACTCTATCAAAATGACATAATGGATTAATATATAATATTCAACTTCATTTTTCCAACTCAAAATACATTGATAATTTTGTATACATGGTGTTTGCGCGCTATGAAAATATTACCTTGTTAATATGATGTATGAACAATTCGTCGTGAGCGTCATTATACTAAACGTGCTTCTTTCTACCCTTTTCAATATTCTAATGAATCGTCTAAAAGCCAAGTCCATCCAATCCAAAAATATACCTCCAAGCACCCAAACAGCTCCGGGTATATTTACTTTTTATCTAACAGTGGAAACTCGAACATTCGGCAAGTTTCTATCAAATGATACGGATAGTATGCGTTTAGTTCTTTTACAGTAAAAATTGAATATCACGTGTGTGTGTGTCTCTGTGTGTGTGTGTGTGTGTTAACGTACATTTCAAGCTTTTGCAGTCATATCATTACGATGACTGTAGTGAGATAATTTATACAATACATGCGCTGCCTCAGAAAACTGCTCCAAATCAAATAGCAGGACAAGACTCCTGACACAGAAGTCCTCCTGAGACCTGAGGTGACAAGCGTCTATGCCAATGCTCAGAAGGTCACAATTCCGCTGGGTGTTTATGTCACCAGTATGCCTGATGAGCGCATCCCGTAAAGACTGTTTGATGGGAAACGCGCTGAAGGCAGGCATTATTGAAAAGGCCAAAAAGAAACGGTTCAAGGACACACTCAAAACCTTCATGAAGTCCTGTAACATTGATTAAGACAGCTGGAAGAAGATTCCAGAAGACGTCGCTATCTGGCGTCACTCAGGCGCAGCTGAATTTGAAGAGCACCGGGACAACGAGGCCAAACATTAACACCAACAAAGGAAGAGCATATCCAGCGCCAACCCCCGGTCCATCCAGCACCCTTCAATTCCCTGTCATCATTGCCCTATACTATTCATAGCGAGGATTGGTTTCACTGGAGATGCATGCCACAGACACGTAGGATCATGTTCCACCCAGTCACATTATCCTGACACCAGGCCAACCAGTCCTAACACTAACCTCTTAATACTGAGTGCCTAGCAAGGCAGCTATTAGTACCACTTTTGTCATGACTCGACCGGGGATCGAACCAACGACCTCACGCATCCGAGGCGGACGCTCTAACCACAAGGACACCGAAGAGGATACTAAATGAAGATTAGTTACATTATCCAGTCCACAGGGTAAACAGTTCTAACACTACCCTCTCTATGCTGTCCGCCAAGCTAGGCAGCTGCAAAACCATTTTTATAAATATTAGGTTTGACTCTGCTGGATTCGAACCCGCGAGCTCCAGCATCCGAAGCAGAAGCTCAAACCACTTTTCCACAGGAGCGTTAATATAACTAAAAATCTGCATAGTTTATTATTCATATCATTATACATCGACAATATGTGAATATTACATTTTCTTCAGAAAAACTTATAATAAAGTTTGGTCTGACAATATCAATTAGTTGACTGTGAACATCCTTTTGAGAAAAGCCACTGGCTTAAAGCTATTAAATGTATTTATCTTTTATTTTCAGAGCTAATGAGGTAAAATTGCTACATCAAGTTTATTGACCGTCATGATTGTCTCGATCTAGCTGAGTCTATTATTTTAAACAAAAATCTTTTATGTGTGAATTCGATTCAACGGTTAGATTTGTGTGTATATTGATGTATCGTGAATGAATAAAGATTTCCTTTCAAAATCAGTTATTGTAGCCAAACTTGTGCAATCAGTCTGATATTTGTTTGACGCTCGCCTTCAGTCTGCTTCTGACTATCTCAAAGAATTTCATGGAATATGGAATAATCTCATTTGAGGAACGGCTTTTTATCTCATCAGCAATGAGACATAAAAAATGATATCGTTTTTCAAGATAAAAGATAGAATATAAGCGTATATCGTGTCTATTCCTCTCAGCTCTCACCTCTCAGTAACGATACAACTTAAATATTTTAGTCTGAAAATAAGCATCTACTGACAAGGATGCATCTACCAAAACAATGTAATTTATTGCAAAATGAAGTGAGTGTCACGTGGGTATGCAAGGACATGTGGAAATAATTTAACAGTGGTAATGATAATAGTGTCATCCTGGAATCTAATGTTCCCCGTTATGTATATTATATTGTCTGTGTGACCTTAGCCTGTGATTGAGGATTGAATTCTGATCGACTTGACGATTTTAGTGACTGAGGGTTATTGCTACCTGACTTTTGTCAATTTTTTAAGGTGTTTACTTCGATCTCAAAACAATGCATAACCAGATTTACAAATTTAGAATATTCTGCATGCGAACATGAAAGTCACCTCCTTTGCATTATATTTTGTCTTAATTCAAGTAAAATTATTATATTATTATATAAAGGATGCGATAAACAACATTATTGATTTCTATTTTATGTTCAGTTGTTAGAGTTCAGATATAAGTTGAGACGAAGCATTTATTTAAAACGTATTGATCTGAATTACAAAGTACTCATTGACGCTTTGGACTAAAACCAAACTTTTTGAATTGTTGTTATTTCATTCAAAGAGTTATAAATTATACATCAAGACTGTTGGTGTATCGCCATATTCAAGAGTATTAGTAAATCAGCACATTCAAGAGTATTTGAATTTATTCAGAACATCCATTGAATTTGGACTTCATATAAAACCTTTAGAATTATTATCGATTCAATTGACAATCATTCATGTATCTTCCTTTTCCTTTTAAATTTTAACTTTTTAACTTAGATAAATAAATTTATTTATTGATTTACCTAAATTTAATTTTGCTTTTTTCTATTTCTTAATTTATGATAAAAAAGTCGTAACAACTCAAAAAAATACTACGCACAGAAACTTCAGAAACTTGAAATGATCTATTGTTTTATACAATGTCAGTAGATCTATCAACAGAGATCGTTGCAAAGGTTCTACTAGACCGTCCTCGTCTATAAGAATTAGGGCAGTATAATCAGCTCGAGAAGTATAATAGATCATTGACTGAATGTAATCGAGAAATATTGGACGTCTGTTTTTTACAGGATGTTATTAAACTGGGTGAGTTTTTTAAAAAATGAATTTGAATTGTCTGCATAATGAATTACACTAATCTAATATGTGTACCATATTTAAGCGGCATTAAAGGAATTTTTCTTTAGCTTGCAATATTGTTTTTCGTGTTAAAATCGTTAAACGAGTTTGTTTTTCAGAGATATTATTATCAAATGGTATACTAATAGCATATAGTGTCTCTAATTTATTTCTTTACGGTAATAATAAATATAAAAAGTCTCAATAGCATGTAATAGTGTTTGCAACGGTGCCAAGTACCCTGGGTAATGTTATTTAAATCATTTCGACATATACCTATCTTTACTGGGGACAGCAGCTCCAAACAGGTAGAACCTCACAAATTGCCAGAGTGAACAAAGTATGAAGAGAAAGAAAACAATGTCTGAGTCTGGCTAGCGGAGATATCTTGCCCAGAAATATCAAACAAGACGAAAGCATGCCTGTTAATAGTTGAGACTGCTTTAAAGGTAATGGCTATCATTGGGGAGGAATTTGTTAGTATTCTAAACGTATAATATTAAATATTTTAACCTAATTGACCTATCACCAAGTGGCATTATTATAAAATACATCATACAAAGCTCTGCTATGGCCATCATGGCCGCCAGCTTGAAATATTGCTATTGCTACCGCTCCAAATATGATGGTCAGTACTAACACTGGGTTTTCACTGAAAGACGTCTTATGACATTCAGTGCAAATCTGACCAGTCTTATATTAAATGTGTCTGACGAGGGCAGGCTTTAATATATTATTTTTTACTAAAGCTTTTTGAAATTTTTATTGGAGGGTTTTTTTTCTTTTACACACCTTCAAATTATATATATTTTGTCCTAAAAAATTAAACTTGTGCCGATCCTACATTTCCAATACAACCATAAACAGAGACTAACTTAAAAGTTGCATCGCGCAAGAGAATTGGTTTCAGCTGAAAAGAAAAAACGTCGTTATTATTAACTAGTGAAATTTATTTTCGGAAAGTAGAGTTTTTTGTCCGTACGTGTGAGTACTGTTTTCTGCAATCGATCATCATATAATAGACCATGCATTCATGTACAAAATTTTTTTACGTATATAAGGCAAAATTTTTGTTTTTACATAACAATATTTTTTCACCCCTTCTTGCTTTATTTTTAAACTTTACTACTAAAAGGGAAAATTATAATGCCCAAAGGATGCTCTTTTAAGTTTTTTTAAAATATTTTTTCACTTTCGTTGAAAAACCCTCAAAAATTTTGGGGGGCACTTGAACAAAAAAATTAAAACCTTACATTTGAAAAAATTTTTGAAAATGTTTCTACAAAATAGTTTAAATCTTTGGGGGAGTTTTTAATCATAAAATTCTTTTTTTTCATATTTAAATTAAAAATTAAGCACACGTTTAAGACACCAACTGTTTTTAAAAAATAAAAAGATGTTTTATTGCAAAAATTTGGGTTAATAAAAGAAAATTTTCGCTTTGACCCCCTTTTTGTTTCCCGGTATTACTTAAAAATATTTAATATTCAACCCCCCCCCCCCCCCCCCCCCCCCCTAAAATTTCAAATAAAATAGACAGTCCTTCTAAATTCAACCCTTTTTCATCCTTTATGTACTATATATGAAAGGCATTCTGCCATCTAATTAATGCATTGCTCTGTATACGCCTTTTCGACATTTTGATATTTTTATATCCTTGAATGAAAGGGTCGTGGTTGGGAAAAACTGTGGTGAGCCCTTTCCTAAAGACTTAAAAACTCGTTTTAGTGGGCTATAGTTATTGGGAATATAGTATTTAAAAAAGGGTTAAAATCAAGGACAAAAATCGACTGAAGTAAAAAGGGAAAAAGTAACAATGGAAAGGTGGAAAATGGTTGCTGTGCAAGTCTTTTGTTTGGGAAAAACCTTATCAAAAGAATGTCAAGTTTCATTTAAGTTGAACCCTGGGGAAACCCCTTTAAACTTTTAAAATTTGGTTTTAAAATGGCTATCAAATAAGCCAAAATTTTGGGAGGATAAAGAAAAAAGTTTAAAGCATGATAAATATCCCGCAGCTAGCAGCAGCGTTTAAGCCGTTTTGGAGATTTATGTTTGACTTTGGGTTTGAATAAGTCAAACCCAAAGTATTTCTTAAAGTTTTTTTTACCATATGGTAAATTGTTTCTTTTTTAAGGAGATATTTTATTGTCAAAAATTTTTAAAATTAAAGCCATTAAAATTTACATTCTTTACTTTAAGCAAAAAAAAAAAAGGGAGACAAATTTTTAAAAGGATTTTATATTTTTTTATGCGGGGATATAGAACATTTTCATTTTTTTAAATTTAAAACTTTGATCCAAATTTTATGAAAGGGCCTTAAATTTTAAGACCATTAGTTAAAATTATCTCGCGTATAAATTTCCCAATATCTTTCTTTTATCGGGTCTATTTTTGGGTTCCTAACAATTCAAACTGGTATGAAACAAATGAAAAAAACAAAATGATTTAAAGGGAGTGATTTTTTATATTTATAAATTTTTAAATTTATTTAAAATATTTTATATATTATTTTACACACACATATACATATATATATTTTTTTTTATTATATATATATATATATTTTTATATATATATATATATATTTTTTCATGATTGGTATCATCCTGTCTTTTCGTAAAAAAATTTTTAAAGATGATCCCAATTCTTTTTATGACGTTGATTTAGATGAGAAAATTTTTTTTTTAAAATTATAAAGACGTCACAGTATCTTTCAAAATATTTTGTACCTAGGTGGCGATTTTACAGTTTGTATTTAGTTTGGTTTTTAAAATTTTAAAGAAAAAGATTTTCCCCCGGTTTCTCACTATTTTTTTTGGTTTTTTAAAGAGACTTTGAAATTTTTTTGGTTTATTGTTAAAAGCCCTTTTAAATTTCCCCTTTATTTTGATGAAAGATTGAGGGGGTGTAAATGGGTTAGAGATTTTTACAGTTGGCCTTACTGGATGTGCCCTTTCAAAAAATTTTGCTATTCCTTGCCATTTTCATTTTCCAAACTTCAGGGGAAAATTTGAAAAAAAAAGACCCGATAATTTTTTTACTTTTATGTTTTTTGGTTTAATTCGTCATTGCTTTTTTAGAAGTGGCATTATTTTTTTGGAAAAATTTCATTTTCCATATTAAATAGTGCCAAGAATGGGTTTCTTTAGAAAAAATTTTGGTTTGTTTTGTGGGAAAACGGGGAGAGTCATTTTAGTTTGCAGTGTCCTAAGCTTCTTTTAAAAAAATTTCCCAAAAGTAAATTCCCAAAAGAAATTTACCTTTACATAAAAGGGAGTATATAGGTATCCCAACATTCTTCCACTGGTTTTTTAAAAATTGCAAAAAACTTCACCTTACATACTTTCACTCTTCAAAAAATAATAAAAAAATGGTGAGCGCCATGAAGAAGCAAAATTTTAAATGTTTAAATTTTTTCAAAAAATTTTATCGGGGGTTTTTTTTTACCCCTGTTACATCCACACACAATCCCACAACATACATAATAAAATTATCCCCCTTAGTTCATACATACATACTACAAAACTTTACTTACATACATACATACAAACAACTTTAACATACTTACAAAATCATAATACTACATACATACAAAACATTTAAAATTACCTATTTGTCTTTTTTTTGGGGGGGATTTATCGGAGATTTTTAATTTATTATCATTAGGGGGTAAATTTAAAGAAGAAAAATTAAAACCCTTACAGAAAGTAGATAAAGAAAATAAATGAAAAACTATAATAACTGTGTGAGGGGAAAAACATTTAAAGTCTGTAATTTATGTTTTTAATTTCCCTATAATTTTCCCCCAAAAAATTTAAGCTCCTACTTAAGTCAAAAAAACTTCAGATTTTGTGCTTTTTGGTTTTAAAACCCAACGGGTTTTTTGAAATGAATTTTATTGATTCAATACATTAAAACATGTCAATCAAACCCGTTCAATCAAATTTAAAAAATTTAAGTTTTTTTTTAAAAAATAATGGATAGCTAGATTTTAAAAAAATCCGACGGTAAATTTGATTTTGTTTGTTAGCAATTTTACTTCATTGGCTCTGAAAAAAAAAAAGAAAAATTTGAATTTAATGTTTTAAAAACCCAGTGGTTTTCTCAAAAGGAAAATGTTAAAAGTAATAATTAAATTTTTGCCCGACAACTTTGTATTATAATTTTTTTTGAAGATAATGAAAAATTTTTTAATAAATTGCGATGTATCGCCCTTGGGAAATTTTAAATTTATGAATAAAAAAAAACATGTGCATTTTTGGGTTATATTAACCCCCGGGGAAATGGGCTAGAATTTTGCTTCGGATGTGGAGGTCGCGGGTTTCAAAACCACATGCGAGTCAAAAATAAGAATTTTTTTAAAAATTTGGTTTTGCAGGCCAGTTGGCGTTCAGCATTGAGGGGGTAGTGTTAGAATGGTCAGTTTGGGGTGGAAAATGTGATGAATAAGTTGTTTTTCTTTTGGTCTCCCCCTCCGGTGTCCTTGGGTTTTAAAAGCACCCGCTTGGTTGCGTGAGGTCGGGGGTTTCGACCCCGGTTTCGGTCAAGACAAAAGTGGTATAATAGTTACCTTCCCTTAGCACTCAGAAATTAAAAGGGGGTTAGTTTTTTTTTTTTTTTTTTTTTTTTTTTTTGGAAAGGGTTGGTAGTTTCTGGATAATGTAAATGGGGGGGCCTTCAGCCCATACCCTACATGTTAGGGCTTGATGACCAAGCGTGACATCCCCAAAAACGAAACCATTTGAGGGGACCGCAGTATATCACTGAAAAATTTTTAAAGTACATTAAAAACATAATCGCATAATATATCATTTGGTCTCAAGACGACCACGCTTAAGTTGGGCTGGTATGGGGGTTTTGCGAAGATGGTGGGGGAAACCCAACCCTGGGATAAATTTAGTCTAGGGCAAAGATGACGGGGTTTTTAAAGGGGTGGGAGGGGCCGGGGGATGGCTTTGGGAAATATGTTTTCCTTTGGGGTGAAATGTTTGGCTCGTTTAAAGGGTCTTAAAAAAACAGCTGCCCCTTGAGTGAGGAAGGTAGCCCCCGTCTTGGGGAAAGCTTTTCCGGGTGTTGAATCAAGGTTAAGGGACTTCATGGGGGTTTAAGTGTTGTCCTTAAACCGTTTTTTTTGGGGCTCCTAAATAATCCCTCCCTTCAGCGATTTCCCCCAATTAAAATAGTTTTTTCGGGATGGCTCTAAGAAAAAAGAGAGACTGACACCCCAGGGGAAAATTTTTCATTCAGGAGGAACTTCTGTGTCAGGATCTTGTCCTGCTATTTGTTTTGGGAAAGCAGTTTCTGAGGCAGCCCCATGTAAAGGGGAGTTTAGAGCTTTGTAGGGGAAGGTACACCGTCCTGTCTCCCCAGCGTAAAAGAGGGAGGAAATTTATGCGTTTGAAACCCCCTTAAAGGGTTTTTTTGGGGGAGGTTTTTCCCTCTTTTTTCCACACAGAATTTGTTAATTATTCACTACAGTCATCTTTAATGATATGACTGAAAATGTTTGAAATTTTACGTTAACAAAACCCCACACACAAAAACCCACACACAAGAACCCGTGAAATTACATTTTACTGTAAAAGAAAAAAACACTTTTTTTCCCGTATTTTTAAATTAAAAATTTGGCCAAAATTTTTCGATTTTGGGGTCCCTGTCAAAAAAAAAGGTTGGGGCCCCGGGGCTGTTTGGGTGTTTTGCGGAAATTATTGGGTGGATAGATTTGGGTTTTTTTTTGGGACTTTTCATTGAATATTGAAAAGGGTCCCATAGAAGGGTTTAGTTTTTTGACGTGAAAGAATGTGTACATCATTGAAAAAGGTAATTTTTTTAGCTTCCCAACCCCAATTTGCTTAAAAAAAATAATCTTGCTTACAAATTTGGGAAAAGTCAAGTTGAAAAAAGACATTTTTATCTTCGACCCTTTTGATCGAAAAATTTTTTAAAAACTTCCCCTTCAGAAAAAACCCAACTCAGTGAATCCTTAATATTGTTTATATTTTAATTATTTTCCCGGGGAAAAAATTTTAAAATCATTAAACTTTTAAATAAATTGGGTATATTTATTTTGTTTGCGGATTTTTTTAAGTTTTGAAACAAAAAGTTTAAAATTTTCCCCTGGATGTAAAGCAATTTTCGAAAACCCTTTTAAACCACATTCTTTTTGTCCCATATTAAACATTTGGGAATTTTAAAAATTGGGTTTGACTCATGTGGTAAAAAAGTCTAGAGTAAAGTTTGTTTTTAAATTTTTTTAAAAAACGCATGTACATGTAATTAAAATGGGAAAGTTTTCCCTTTTAGATTAGTTTTATGTTAAAATATGGGGAAAACTAAAACGTGAGCGATTTGTGGATCCCATTTTTCAAACCATGAAAAGGTAAAAGGGAAAAGGTAAAAAAAACAGGGTATTTTTTGGGTCATGACAAGGCCCAAAGAAAAATTGTAAAAAACTTTTTTATCTTCGATGAAACTTTTCAGGGGGGCCCTTTAAACTTTTTTAGTTTTCCCACTTTATTACATTTCATTTTATATATTTTTTAAATTTTTAAAACCCCAGCGAAGGTCTTGATGTATGGGCAGGGAATGGCCATTACCCATGTAAGTGTTACCCGTTTGGTTTCATTTAGTATGTCTGGAAAAAATTATATTTCCATTGAATGTTTTAAAATATAAAAATTGTGCAAACGAGGGCTTTAAAAAGTTTGAAGATTACAGTACGGGAAATTTCTATTATCCCTCATCCTTGGGGCCCGTCCCCCATTTTTAAGCAGGAGCCCAGCAGTTTTTGGGCCTTTTAAAAGGAAATTTTGACTTCGACGAATAGAAAAGGGAAATGTGGGAAAAGACAATTTTCTTTGTGTCGTTCTTCGCATTTATTGGCTGAAGAAAAAAAAATAAGAGATAAACACATTAAAAAAAGGAAAGGGACACAAAAAAAAAAAAAAAGGGGAAAGGATTAAAAAAAAAAAATTGGGAAAAAAAATTGAAAAAAAATAGCCCAAAATGGAAAAATTTCCTTATAGAAAAAATAGGAAAAAGCTTTTCCCTTTGAGTATAGTATTTGTTTTGATGTGAGAGTGATAATAGTAAGATTGTGTGAAATGTTCGATTATTTTATTTTACTTCTCGGAAAAAAAAACCTCCTTTCATGTACCAATTACAAAAAACGCAGACCCAGATCTGTCATTTCATAATGCGCCGGTAGACCAGGGTCTATGCAGTATTTAAGGTGTGAACAGCAGAACAAACAACATAGACCTTATTTGTAGGCCAATTATGTAACAGTTTAAGTTATATGTTGTTTGTTTTTTTTTGGGTATATTTATTAGAGTAAAAGTTCCCAAAATCTTTTTTACTTTTTTTTCCCAAAACTTTTTGGGCCACCTTTTCCACTTGGTCACCCTCAGCGTCCCCCCTTTTTAATTAGCCATTACAAAGCTTTATTGCAAAACTTTCCCCTTTGGGTAACCACCCCGTCCCCTAAGGGGCAGAACCATTTTTTTGGGAACCCATGATTTATTATGTTACTAATCGTGTTTTTTTGGGTTTGATATTGTATTTTTCAATTTTTTTAATATATTTTATATATATAAAAATTTTAATATATTTATATAAATATTTATTCTATATTTTTTATATATATTTTTATTTTTATTTTTATATATATTTTAAAATAATTTTTATATATTTTAATATTTTTAATTTAACCGGGAATTGTCCCCTTTTGCATTTTTTACAACGACGTCCCCTAAGTTGAACAGAACCTTTTTTGTTCCGGAAAGGTTGGTAAATTGTTTACCACATGGGCGTTTTTGGGAAGGAGGGTGGAAGAGTAGAGGGCGCTTGTCGAAGAAGGGTCGGGGGCCCCTTAAAAGTCGTGGTATTTGGTTTTGGATTAGTTACCCCATTTGCTTCAAATAAGATAACACTTTTTTTTAGAAATTTACAAACGATTCAAATTTTAAAAATTTAAAGTTTAAAGAAATTAAAAGAAAATTCCCTCTTTAATGTGCAAATGTCTCTGCAAAAATCTTCCCCGTGAGTTTTCCATTATTGTCAAAAACTAAATATTTTGTTTTTTATTTGTTGAAAACAAAATTTAAAAGTTTTAAAAATTTACTTTTCGATTTAAAGGAATCGGTTATTAATGAAAAAAAAAACTAACCAAAAAATTCATACAAAAATTTAAAGAAATGTAAAAAGTCATTAGAAATTTTTAAATTGTTTTGTGGTTTTAAAAGTGAACACCCCAGTCTGCTTTTTGTAGCTTTATACGACCAGTTTTTCGCTTATTTGGAAAAAGGTAAAAAAGTAGTTGTTTTTCAATCGTTTGGCTTTTTTATTCCCGTGATGTAAAAAATAATTCGTCAAAAATTTTTTTTTTATGCAAAATAAATAACTTTTAAGATACTTATGGTGTCCCAAAGGGTAGCCCCATAAAAAATACAGCAGGGGACCGGGATCTGCCTATTGGTTTTTCGTTACAGATTTTTTTTAAACCGATATAAAGTGAAAAAAAAGGTTTTAAACAAAAACCGAATGCGTTTTCCCCTTTTTTTCTTCGGAGAATTTTTGGATAATACTAGGCACAATAACCCAAAATTTAGCAAATAAAATTTCCAATCTTAGAAAATTTTTTCCCTTTGTACTCTATGAAAAAATAGAGAATAAACTGTTTAAAACCTTTTTGGAAAAAGGCATACCCGGGAAATTACACCACTGTAAAATAGTTTTTTAAAGCAAATTTAAAAATTACTTATGGAAATCCCAAAACCCAACATAAGTTTAAAATTATTTATATATAAAATATATTTATATTTTATTTATTATATATATATATATATATATTTTTATTTTTAAAATTTAAGTTAAATAATATGGGAAAATACTAAACTTGCAAAACCCTAAAAGAAAAAATAATTAAAAAACATTGGGACGTTTAAAATTTAATATTTTAAACAAATGGTCATTAAAATTTTTTTAAAATTTTTGTTTTTAATATTTCCAAAGATATTTTTTTTTGAAGGGCTTAAATAGGCTGCATGACTAAAATATTTAAAAATAGGATCCCAACGGTATTAAACACCCCCCCATTTATAGCTAATGGTAAAAAAATTTTTATTTTGTTATCTTTGTTGAATAATATTATTTTATACTTTGATATCTTTGTTGATTTTAATATTTTTTTATATTTTAAATTTTAGGGTTGATTAATATTTTTTTTATTTTGGGATATCTTTTTGATTTTAATAATTATTTTATATTTTGGGTTATCTTTTGGTGATTTAATATTATTTTATACTTTGTTATTATGTTGTATAATATTATTTTATACTTTGATATTATATTGATTAATATTATTTTAACTTTGATTCTATGTTGATAAAATTTTTTTTTCCCTTTTTGAATTAAGTGTTTTTTGGGTGTATTTTTAATCATATATTATTTTAAAGGATGCTTTTTTTTTTTTGATAGGATGGGTTTTGCCGAGTTTTTAAAATTTTTAAAAAATGTGGTTTGGGTTTTTAAATGTTTTTAAATAATACTGTGATTATATTTCGGGGGTAATTAAAAAAACTAAAGGTTTAATTTTAAAAAAATTTTAAGTATTTATTGGAAATCCAAGTCCCTTTTTTCCCTTTTCCCACATGGTTTTGAAAGGGGGAGCAATCTGATTATCGCAGTTTCCATTACGTGTGTTATAACACGGCAAGTATAAGCATATTTTATCCAGAGATGGAAACTGGAATGAGGTAGACACTAGTATATAATAAGGTCGGCTGAGTTGCATAACAGTCTCTCTCTCTCTCTCTCTCTCTCTCTCTCTCTCTCTCTCTCTCTCTCTCTCTCTCTCTCTCTCTCTCTCTCTCTCTCGTATTTTCGCTGGCATATATTCTCAACCTCCAGATGCAAATTAACAAACTCTTCGTGTGGTTGAATATTTTTATATGGGTAAACGAATAAAGGTTTTCAATAGGAAGATGTTTGGTTGAGTGGTGGTGGTTGCAATAGGCAGAGGAAATGAAATGCTGATTGGCATTTTCAATTCCCAAAGTAGATTTCTCCTTGGGAACATTGCTTCATTGACATCATTCAGACAATCCAAACATCGTTTGAAATCATTTGAAGATGTCTAATGAGGTTGTTTATTTTGTGTTAATATATATCATCACTGAAATTAAAGCTAAAGTTAACCTGTGAATCAAGCCATGAAAATCCAGTTTCATCGTAATGCATACTATGTATCCTTATCTTACAATTGCATGTCTGAATTTGGTGCAAATTAGTTTTAAAAAATGTTAACACTACCATTATTGTATATTTTAATTTGCTGTCAAGCACCATCCGTCACCGTTAAGATAGCGGAGGAAAGGTTGGTCAAACAAATAATACATGTCTTAAAACTTAAAGGAAATGCTTAATAAAAAATGTAATTGGGATGTGAAGCAAAGACCTATAGACTGAAACACAGACAAAGTGTTGAATAATATATCTGTTCTTAGCATGTTGATACATTTAATTTAAGATAAAGGATAATTCTACTTACTTTGCAACTATATGAATTTTGTCCGAAGATAATCTTGCATTGCTCATCTCGACTGTAAATTTGACCTGGATAAAGTTTGTTGTAATTATCGTACTCATTTTTATCATAATACGTAGCCTCGTCTTTAACACACGATCTGAAAGATGTTTTAATATAAATATATATATATATATATATATATATATATATATATATATATATATATATATATATATATATATATATATTAGATGAACGCGGTTATCTTTCTCAATCATTTGTGTTTTGACAGAAAGTGCTGATCTTGACATTCCCCTAACAGGAATGATTAACCGAATAATATTGTTTACACCCTCTGGTCTCTCCTTATCCTTTTATATTTGGTAAATATAAAGAGTAATGTTTTTTTGCAGCCATCAACTTTCCAGAACGTTTTATCTGAACACGTTCAGTCTGCATCATTTCCGTTGCACGTATTGGACGATTGTCAGAGCACGGCTGCAGGAGGGAACACATATTACAGTTATATAACATATCAAAGAACTCCACGGGAACAGCATACCCTCCCCCCATTCCAACATCAGCCTTTGAAGAGTGCTCTAAGACGCCAAGAAGAAAGAAGAGAGAAGAAAGAAGAAAGAATCGGAAAAATAGAAACCAAAAATTGTTAGAGAGGAAAAATTTCTACACAGACAATAAATAGAAATTTACAGAACTAACAATTATAACAGGATGAAATCAACAATAAGCCAGAAGGATGTGTGTGTGTGTGTGTGTGAAAATATTCGAGGGAAACAGCATCATAGAAAACAAAGGCAAAATCACAGCACAAAGGAATAGTCGCATATCCTGGAGAAGAGACCATCACCAAAAATAGCCCAAATCTCAACCTTGTGGCTAACAAGTGTGGACTTAAAAAACAGAACGGAACCACGGAATACAGGTCAACAGGACAAATAACTGACAGACCTATCACGAGACCTAAGGTAATCCATCTCTTATCCTTATACTAACACATAATAATCACACCATCGAAATTAATATATAACATATTAACCCAACAAAATTATCTCAAAAACTAACAACTCATACGACTACACGGAAATCAAATAATAATACTTGAATGCAAGTGCATATGAAACGATAAAATAGAACTTAGATACCTCACAATCCACCAAATATCACAAACAAGTCCCACGCCAACAAAAATATACAATACAACATGACCCACCGACTAAAACAGGCCTTCCAGAGGAATGAAAATATACGTAGAGCAAATCAACGAAACCATAAGACTCAAAACCTAATAAAGGAAATGTATGCCAGAAGAGGCACCACACCACCACCCACCATGTCCACACCCATAAACCAAACAAATTTGGTATTCTCACCATCAAAAACGCTCAAAGATAGTAGGAAAAGAGCCAGAGCTATCCCACCAGAAAAAAAAATAACAGCAGAAATAAAAAGAACGACAACCAAAATAAATCAAAGAAAACAACCCATCCGACTCACCATTGCAACGCAAACTTATCACTAGGGTAGAAGAGGCAGTAAATCAACTTCAAGGCCCTACCAAAAAGAAAAGCATATCTTTAAACCTATCAAAAACAAGAATAACTCAACCTAAGAATGGAAACCTATCAAAGGAACAACATCCAACTATCGCAATTATGGCTGACACAATCATATATAACACAAAGAAAACTCAAAAAAAGTGGAATCACATACACTACGGTGTACCTACCAACTCCACCCCCACAATGCAATCAAACAACATATCAAAATAATCACCCCATACTTCAAATAGTAATAACGCTGGAATGAACCACAATTTCTCAAAAAAGGAAAGTACTCACTAAACAACCAAAACCTGCTCATTGGGAAAAGTTTCACTCTTTGCAACACAAATTACATACAGGATAATCAAGAACCAGGACCATCTAAATCCTACGCACTAGAAGAAATATCATAAATACTGAAAGCAATGAGAAATGAACCTACCCAATAAATAACCCCTTCCACAATGCAAAGATCGTCGGAACTAGATCCCACAGACGAACACCGATATACCGTAGAATTGTAAGACTCCGATAGGTCCTAAAGGGTAAAAACCCCTTAAATGCCCATCTAAAAGTAAAAAGCTCGGTCTAAACCGACAAACAACAAACTGACATATCAGGCTTATACACACCAAAAAACAGAACATCATTATATGGTGCTACTTTGCGGCCCAAAACTTTTTGTACGCCAAGTACCAAAAATCAAACCTTCAACACACACACACACACACACACACACACACACACACACACACACGCGCGCGCGTGTAAAATATTTTGTAGTTGCATTTTTGTATATATATATATATATATATATATATATATATATATATATATATGAACAAAAATGAAACTACAAAATATTTTACACGTATGTGGCTAACACATGTTAGGAAATCCAAACATGCATAGGAAACGGGACATAATTACCATATAAAAAATTTGTAAATACTTCATAAAGCTTGCAAAAAGGTGTATCTTGTAACAGCCTAAAAGCAACAGGAAGAGGACAACAGCCGAAACATCCACTGAATACAACAGCTGGAACACACAAGACCTCCTCCTCCTCCAAAAGCAAGACAGGGTGTATGACTCCCTAACAACATGAAATGATGGGGCAAAAAACCATCATACCAACCAAATGTCAAAAAATGAAGTGAAAAGATATAACATTTGAAAAGATTTTATAGCTTCAAAACGACTCTTCCCAAAACAAGGATCAGAGGGGCAACCCTACCCTCTGACAGAGATAATAAAGAAACAAACGCCTCTCCTTTCGAAGAAAAGAAGGAACTCCCAACAATTCGATGCAATTTAAAGGATTACCTGGCGGCACTACCAGTGGGTCCCATCAGCCCCAACCGGACAACGAAAAAATCTCTTTCGACGAAAGAGATACCCCACACAAAACAAAGGAGTGGGGCGGCTCGTCCAGTGGTTCCCATAAGCCCTACCCGGTCAATGACACCTCCCTCTACGAGGGAGGTATAAAAAAAACCCCATCAAGCTAAGGAATTAGATGGCAGCCTTGCCAGTGGGTCCCATGAAATCCCAAACCGGACAACAAAGCCCATTTTAATGAAATCGACTACCCATCGCCCCATCGGAAGGCGAACTTCGAAGCGTTGCCTACTTCTGGGGCTGGCTTGGCGGCACTCCCAATTGTGCCAATGATGAATAGCGGCAAATATCAAGGGTCAAAATGTCATGCGTTCCGACACAAAGCCCAAACACTGTGGCAAAAATGCCCAAGCCCTGGGGCAAAAATGCTCAAGCACTGGGGCACAGAGAGCTCTGCCATCGAAGGGTGGCCTCTAGCCCTTATAAGGGCTATAACCAGTCGTAAAACACGAAAGTGTACACACGACTTAAAAAATTAGGAAGGAAGGAAGGAACAGCATGAAAACATACGCGGTATCTGAGGCAGATATTTGGCCGTTTGCAACTTCAGTTTGAGTTTCATATGATAAATTTAAAGGATTTTGTCTGTTGAAACACTGTTATTCTGATATCTTTTTTCTTAATAATTGCAGGCGTGGTTTAACATCGACTCCAACTCAAATTAGCGCTGTCTTTTACAAATGATACACCGTGGCAGCAGATATAGTCTATCTCGGTGGAGATTGACGCGATGGCCTATGATAGCAAATCAGACTTCTGATCAAATGGGCTACCATGGCAACCGTTTCAAGAAGAAAACCTGCATGTGACATTTTGATGAAATGGATTTCTTTTTGTGAAATTCATATCTTGAAATATTATAACACTATGTCAGTTGGCAAACAAACAACCATACTAATATTAAATTTCTGGATTTCATTGGAGGAGAAATGAAGTATTGTGTTGGTTTTAGTGATCATTTTGATAGTGATTTTATTTTCGCTATTTTATGTTCTCGTTAGTGATTTATAGTAGAATGGCACATTACACATGAATGATTTTCAATGTCTGCATTTTTAATTTGCTCCCACAGTTTATCTCCCTCAACTTGATCTAGATACATACAGATGAAAATTTTAGATATATAATGTCGATTTGTAATATCTTACTGTGCTACACACATTCTGTGAAATAATAATAAAACTCGGGACAAGGCATAGCCCCGATGCACGACTGAACATAGGTTAGTAAACAAGCAAATGTGAAATCAACAGTTGTATAATAATAATAATAATAATAATAATAATAATAATAATAATAATAATAATAATAATAATAATAATACGTTACTTTACAGATGTTACGGTAACATGTTATGTACTTTGGCACCATTGAAAACGGAGACAGACCAGAATAGATTTAATTCAATTTATCTTGAAAATCATCTCTCTCTCTCTCTCTCTCTCTCTCTCTCTCTCTCTCTCTCTCTCTCTCTCTCTCTCTCTCTCTCTCTCTCTCTCTCTCTCTCTCTCTCTCTCTCTCTCTCTCTCTCTTTATTGCACTTGCATCCATAAATCCTACTGGAAATTATTTTTCAAACCATTCCTTATTCATTGACTGTTAACTTAAATATTTTAATTTTCTTGTTTTCGTCAAATTAAGTTTCCTTTAAAAGAGCTTGCTTTTACAAGTCACTGCTATCGCACCTCTGTCTGTTTTTGATTGGACTAACGTGGGTCTGTGAGAAAGAATGGCAGTAGCTTCTCAGCCGGTTGATTTTTTTTTTTGTCAGTTTTTCCATTTTCAACCTCCACCAGTTATATAGGCCGTCATCTGTATCCTATCATGTGGCGTTAATCCCACAACAACAACACCTCCAACTGTATTGGCTAGGAATATTCATTCCTATGCTAAAATACTATTCTCACACACTTTAAAAATATTCCGTCCTAGATGAATTCACCAATCTAAGTAACAAAATGAATCGAGAGTAGACTTAAAAGAACTAAAATTTACAACGCCTCAGATGTGGTGACTTTCAAGAGAGGATATCATCTAAGAAAAATCCATTCTCAATCATTCTGAAGCGCATGACTTTCATATCCCTAAAGACAGTATGTTCATTTCAATATGAAAATATATTATGCATTAATACTTACTTTTTTGCAAGAAGTTTCTGAAAGGCATCAATCGAACACTCGCTATATTCCCATACCTTGTGCGAGTATTCTTTATACAATCCAGGGATATTCATCCACATCATGTTACCTTTGGGGCAACCTACGTCACTATCATGATCAGCACCAAGACTAAATCGGAAGATAAATACATCAATAAATACATACAGATATCTACATATAATGAGACATTTACCAAGCAGTAAAGGTACAAATAGAATAAGAAGAATTAAGAATCATATCGTTCTAATTAGCTATCGTAAAGTGGGTATCACATTATCTGCGTAACTTTGTCAGTTTGAGGAAATAAATAATAATTTTTCATTTTCCACAAAAATTTGAAATGTTCAAAGCCGAAAAAGGCACCAAAATAAGCCCACACACATCATATATATATATATATATATATATATATATATATATATATATATATATATATATATATATATATATATATATATATATATATATATATATATATATATATTGCTTATGCGATTGTTTTAAATTATTTTATTTCAATTTTGTTTCATTACATTTTATTTTAATGAGTATTTTTTGTGATTCGATATTTTTCATGTAAATTCTGTTGATTTAGAACGAGAAACTTATTACAGAAGCATTATTGGTTTAGCTCTGTTTCAAATATTTTATAAACATCAAGTAATAACGATTGGCTTTTTCCAAGGTCATCTCGGCCCACGTCTTACACTTGTGTAAACAACGTTTTTTATAATTGGTTCTTAATTTGGGTCTACACTGCGTACGTGATAAATGTCTTGCAGTTATTGACCATGTGACCTATTGCATGATGTAAAATTCTGTTACGCTTAACGTATTTAGTTGTTGTTGTTGTTGTTGGGCTTAACGCCATTTTCAGCACACGATAGGCTATTCATGGCGGCCAGTATTAATGGTGGAGGAAGAAACCGGGAAATCACCGGAAAGAACCACCGACCCACGAGAAGCTACTGGCAAGCTTTCTCACATGTCCACATTCGCCGAATTCTAGACTCGAACCCACGCAGACAGAGGTGAGATGGCAGTGATCCGTAACGGACAGCGCTTTAGACCACTCGGCCACTCGGGGCCCCAACGTATTTAGTGATTTTGATTTAGTCGTACAAATACTTTTAGGAGCTTACAGGTATTTTCTGTTGTTGCCAATTATTTTGAGTTATTTGTTATTGATAATAATTTATTTTCTCTGGAAAATAAGTGATTTTCCATCAAAGCTTTCGACAAAGCCATTCAGTGAAAATTATTTTGAATTCTAAAGCCAGAATATTATTCTTGATTCACAAAATTCAACGAGGAACTCTTGTCATCAGTATAACGACTTCATCTGACGTCATCGCCTTCCGTTTTAGAGCTTCAAGGAGATTCGACCCCAAATTCACCTAGAACTGTTTAGTGATAGGACTTCTATTTTTAAATTCTATGATTTATTGTGGATTATTTTCACAAAGTGTAAGTCGTATTTTTATATTTACATCGTCTTCTATGGAAATAAATTATTTTTTCAACATGTACAAAGCTTGTTGACTTCATTATTTTCTTTTGTTAAATACACACAGATATATATATATATATATATATATATATATATATATATAGAGAGAGAGAGAGAGAGAGAGAGAGAGAGAGAGAGATAGATAGATAGATAGATAGATAGATAGATAGATAGATAGATAGATAGATAGATAGATAGATAGATAGATAGATAGATAGATATTGATTTGATACCGAAACTCTATGAAGTGGCACTAAAGAATTATGGGTGAGTAATAAGAACGTAAGTATGTAAATTTACCTATGTGCTAGCTCATGACTAGCTACAATCATTGTGCTGAAGTAGCCCGCCTCTTTAACAATGACAACACCGATATTCGTGCACACTTCATTCATATAAGCAATGCCTGAAAAGCGAAATAAAACTTCTGGTTAGTATCATCTATTTATTATTCTCCCTACTGAAAACCACCTAAAAGAGTGTCTTTGAGAATATACGCGATGTTATATTAAATTTAACGATTGATTGGAAGGTGAATAAATGCACGAACATCAACGGATTCTTCCGACTTTTCTAAATTTTCATTAAGGCGTAGAATTGTTATGAATATTCATCATCAATAGTTGTTTTAATTAGATTTTATATGTGTACAATGTTTATTTGAAATGACAACGATTCCATTGTTTGAGGGATCTAAGCAACAAACGAAAATGCTAAAGCAGTGGTATTTTAGTTTTTCTTTCAATCCATACCTAATCAAAGAATTACACGTTTTTAGCAATTTGAAATATTATGAAAAGCCACAATTATGTATGACATTCTACAATATTCGGTGCGTATTGTTGATTTGTACTGTAAACCTCCACGTATTTTCCGAGTATAATAACTACAGTTTTAAATAAAACAGCAGGGAGGGCGAACCCTACAAAATTTTGCGACAAAATCGATTAAAGCCTCAGAATGCCAAATGGAGCCTTTCTACAAAATCTCATATTTTAACCAAAAAAAAATAAAGACCCCATTTGTAAAATGGAGCCTTAGCGATTTTGTCGTAAATATGTTGTCATAACCACCCTCAAAATTGCTGCCATCTACGTCGCAAATATGTTGTCATCTCGCCCTCCCTGCTGCTGAAAGAATTTCAGGGTTAATACAAATGATTTAACCAAATATTTGTTAGCTTTTCACAAACAGACTAATCGATAATACTTCACCACGTAGATCAATTAAATTATTTGACTGATCGGTGAGTGTAAAATTAATTATTGTTAGCGAATTATTTTGACATTGCATATATACTGGATTAGTCGGATTCTCAACAATTAAAAATCCTGGAGGAGCTGTTGGTGCAAATGAATAAAGAATGTAACCTTGTCGGGCTTGATTTGATTGTTCCATATTAATTTGATAACTTCCTTCGATTACATCACACGTTAAATTAAGCGCGATCACCGATGAAATATCCACATTGTTCGGTGCGATAGGTCTACCGTCGCCGTTTTGAGAATTATTGTGAGTCAATATAGTTGGTTTGGGTTGTTTATTTTCCCATTCGTCATGGATTATTCTAAATCCCTCGTCGATGGC
>JAEAOA010001680.1:710000-845890 GCA_016746295.1 Potamilus streckersoni | reverse complement strand
GAAACAACAGAGAAAACAAAAAACAACAGGATGATAATAAAAAGTATTTGTGCAATCTGCGGAAAAAAGAAAAAAAAATAAGTTTTTAAAGAAAACGTCCCCATCGAAAGTGTCGCTAGGATCTGGTTATCCTGATATTATTTTAGTAGACGACTAAAAATATAGAATGATATGCAAATGTTATTCTGACAGAGATTTGTGTCTTGAGCAAAATAAAATTGTCGCATACTGTTAATATTGTAACAACAGAGAAATAATAGGTACAGGTATACACAAAATAATTGGAAAATTACCAAAACCAAAAGGCGGTTGGACTTTACCAGGTCATCGGTATACTGGACCTTATAATCCGCTAGATCAACAACTTGACGAGAACGATAATCCATTGCCAGGACAAGAGCCTTACAATCAAGTGAGCAAATAGCGATGCTCATGATACTGTATCATGAATCATAAAACTCGAAAGGAGATTGGATAAAAAGTAATGTAGACGAATTACGTGGATTGACCAGCCAAACAAGAGAGAACGTTTTGATAGAAGATTTGTTCAGGGAATGATTGGAGCGAAATATAAATTAGGACTTGGAAACGAATTATACGATGATCTTGCAGTCGAGCTACATAGACTTAAAAAAAGTTTCCGAGACGTAAAGTTGTCGCTAATGCCGTAGATGTTATCTGGGCAATATATTTGGTGGATGTATCCAATCTGACTCAGTTTAACGATAACAAAAAGTATTTGTTTAATGTTATAGATGATTTTAGCAAATACGCTTTCAGTGTACCTGTTTCGGATAAGACAGGGATTTCAATGACTGATGCGCTAAAACAAATAATAACGAGTACAGAAAGAAAACCGATAAAATTTTGGACTGATCAACGGATACCTGAGTTCTAATTAACAAAAAGTATGGAACAGATTTCTAAGACAAAATTATAAAAAAGGTATGTTACAGGAAACGAAATAAAACCTATATGTCCGAAGATTTAATCGCACGCTAAACGAAAAATTACACAAACATTTGACAGCTAAAAACACCAACAGGTACATCGATGACCTTTCTGAAATCGTAGACAAGAACAATAACATGAATCATCGAACTATTGAAATGTCATCCAATGACGCGATTAAAAATCCGATATTGGCGAACGAAAACTTGTATCGCAGACATAAATTTAAGGTCGGTGATAAAGTTAGAATTTCGTTGACAAAAAAAAGGTATTTGAAAAAGAATTTACTCCAAACTGGAGCGAAGAAGTATTTGTGGTTGATAAAGTACTTTTAACAATTACCTGTAACATACGCGTTAAAAGATCAGGCAGGGGACGCTATTGTAGGTAGTTTTTACGAAGAACTACAAAAAACTGAACATCTTTTCGTGATCGAAAAAGTGATTAGGAAAAAAGGAGATAAAAGTTTAGTCAAATGGCGTGGGTATAGCGATAAATTTAACAGTTGGATTCCAACCAAATAAATATGAATAATGTTTCTTAAAAATTTCCTCGCACAATCGTTGAAAGATTTACATTTTACTGTTTTCATAACGAAGATTATATTGTCTGCGATCGTCAGAGATCGTCATTAGATTAAAAGTTTTAACAAATATGAAATCGAATTTAATATTTTTCTGTCGGCCTGGAATTGATGTTTAAGAAAGGTTTGAGCAGCTGCCAAAACAGTTGTTGCTCGGCAACGGCAAAATTAAATTTTATTATTTTTTAGCCATGTGATACTTGACATTATATTTTCCAGTGGTTGTTCTGCTGTAATGTGATCTATCAACGACTATCTTATCATCATCATCAGACTCGATGTTGTTTAACATATCATCTTCGCTATAACCAACAGATTTGTCTATCATATCGTTAATGATTTTAATATTGTCTGCAACTTTATCGTTAATGTTTACATCTCTTGCAATGGTATCTTCTGCGCATAGTTCAGCGAGTCGTTTCATCAAGTCCATTATTATAATATATTTTTATCTAATTTGTTGTTATAAGATGACTGACGAGGTAAAATATCACCAAAAAGTTAATATATTAAATTGCAACGAACTAGGCCGAAGCGGTAAAAAATATTGGTCGGGTTAATAGGTGTATACACTGTTGACGTTATTGTGAATGCAAGTGATTAATCATAAAATATTATTAACAGCAGTCAGAAAAAAAAAACTGAATGACAGTGCAGTACACGTTAAAATTTGATCGTAATGATGTTAAGCTAATTGCTCATCATTTAAAACTAAAACCGAGCTATCAAATATTTTTAATCATCATATCTAATACAAATCCTAGCATCGTATTCGCTTGAAAAAGGTGATCGTGTTACTCTATCAGCTACAAGTTTTACTGTCATAGGATGTATATTATAATAATACGCCGCAGCTGTAATCGATTTGAATTTCATCTCCTTGTCCGTTTCCAGATTTAACGAAACCACAGGTTTTGCTGGGCATCTAAAATTAATACCATCACCTCGTCCTTTTTTCACATTTTCCTGTTACGTCACCAGTTCTAGATTTTCCAATCGATTGTCTGTTTTTACATTTAAAATACACGAAGACAAAGTTCTATTTTGCTTTGTACCTTTAGGTCATTGAAACTATTTATTTGGGGTCCAAACAGTTAATTTATGTGTTTATTATAGGGGTGACTTCCTGAGTAACACATATCTGCTGGTATAGCTATCAGTAATTGTTTATAACCATAGTTATAGGGGTATTTAGTGAGAGGACAGAGATGAAATCCTTTAATACTAGAACCTTTCAGGTTCTCTACAAAATCATATTAAGCAGTCAAGAATGAATTACAGATCAGAGGGGTAAAATATTACTTTACCCCGGTATATTTACCATTCATGTAAGGACCAGCAAAATGGATGTAAGTTGAACACAAAATGCATTCCATATCATTGTTCAGTTTATTTACGATGTTGATTGATGTAGTGCGACATTGGAACCAGATGATATTAATGGAATCTCATGATCCATTTTTTCTCTATCCATTATTAAATACTAATCAACTTTGTTATCTGACACTTTAAAGATTACATAAGTAAATAATCAAACAGATTGATTTGACTTTAACCATTTCTTCAACTGCGATCCTAACATGGTTACATAGCTACATGAACAAATATAGCCTATATTTTGTTATGCTTGGAATCAAAAGTTGACATAGTTAGGCTGACATAGTACCTATAGTGAACTGTAAGTTCCGTTTTGACTGTGTGCACTTAAAATATCCCCAAGGAAGATATATTCATCATGAATATGCTCTGTAATGGTAACACATTTTCCAATTAGAACTTGACAAGGGCGGTATTGTAGCATCAGCTGATAATTGATTCCTTGAATCAATGAATCATGAACTTAATAACTTGATAGCGAAGACTTTAAAAATAGACTAGAAATGTTCAAACAATTATTTTTTAATCATGTTTGCACATTTGATTTTTAAATAGTATATTGCATATATTCCCACACATGCAAATATCCTCCTTGTTACAAGTTTTCGGATGAAAATTCACATTTAGTTGATGATATAGGATCTGAATGGAACCTATAGTTGATCTGTGTGGCCACATTTGCTATATTGCCCTCACAATAACTAAAATTTTTTTCCTTCATGAACAGGATTTGCATATAGTAATAAATTTCAATTTGGTACTTGTCATTTGACTTTTCCCTATGCAGGTAGGTATCAATGTTGCAACCAATGATCAAACTCCCGTTCCAACATTCCTAAAAGGTTATTATAACATACTCTACCTGATTAGCTAATTTAAAAACCTGTAAATGGTAAATATGCTTGTAAGAAACTTCATCTAATTTTAGGATGCATTTGTCACTTAAACAAGCCCATTGCTTCACACTTTGAGTGTCACTCTATCAAAGTTTACCATTTTTAACCATAATTGCAACTTGAATGTTATTTGAAATCCCATAATCTAACACATTATAAACTTTATTTGCCTACACTTTCTGGGTCATTTAATAATTAGTGAAACATGTTATATCTATTCAGTCTAGCTGGTATCTGAACAAAATTATTAGAGTTGGATCAAATTATGAAGCACTCCATTAGCCAATTGTGATAGCAAGGTCTTCATAAAGGACAATGAGTCCAGTGTGCTAGCTATAAGTGACCAAGATGATTTCATATCAGTACACGATCTACAGCATCTCAAAGACATGGGCTTAGATCTTCATGAGAGAGATTACAACATTTTTCAGTAAGGATGGAAACTTCCTGAAACTGTATTTTCATTTGCATTGTTGACTTTTTGTAGTTATCTGCCTTAAAATAGAATACATATTGCTATCAAACATGTAGTGGATCTAACAAAACTTTAAAATTTGAGTGGGAAATTAGTTATACAACACTTCTCAAGTACCTAAAACAATAAATTGTGGGAACATAGCACCTGTCATGTTTCTATATGGTATGTACCCTCTAAATCATCTGATAGGCATATGCAATTTGCTGTAAAAATCACAGTAAGCCCTACAGCATCAGTACCCATGGGATAATATTTTCAGTTGTACAGACCTAAACTACCATTTGTTTTAAAACAACCATCATTCATCCAACTATTGCTGCCTTAAATTGTCAAACGAATGTCATAACTTTATTAAAATTTAATTTTTGTAAAATAAATAGTTTTTAAAATTTATATATTTTTTAAAATTCCTTAAAGTTTAATAATCAACACTTTTTAATTTCATCAAGACTATTTTCAGACAGGCCTAGCAAGTATTACAATTATTAAGTGTTTACTGCATTGAAAAATTTCTTATAATTAAGGAAGATATCGCAAATTTAGTTTTGGTTTCATAAGAAAATTTGACCTCAATAGCACCCTATAGAACACCAGCACTACACACTTTTCTGACAGCTGTCAAATGATTCCTTCAAGGAATTTCACAAAAGACTGATGTATGAAGAGAACAGTAGTGGCAAGGCAAAATAAAATGCAAAATAAAAGTTTGACACAAACATAGACCCTTTCAGGAATCAGTACAACAATTAAACAAATTCCGGTTCAGACCCCCGGCGAAATTTAGTTCCCAGTCTATTTTTAGATCACTTTTTCCTGTCAAAGTATTGTGGAAGTAATTGTGTACTATGGCCTCATTGCAACGTGGCCGCCATATTTGTTTGGGGGTAAACAAGCAATCGTATGTAAAATGCCTAAGAGCTGTTGTAATTCTAACAAAAGGACAAAACAGGATCTTAAGTTTTGTATAATACCAAGTGAAATAGAAGAGATAGATGGTTAAATGCAATCAGCAGAGCAAAGTTGAATCCTGACGGCAATATCAACAAAAGTAAACGCTGGTCTCCAAGATCCGGACACTATTAAGTTTGTTCATCACATTTCATTACTGGTAAGTATTGTGCTAATTTATATAATCTCATTTAAACAGTTAAATGATTTACTGTAAATGATGAGAAATGGAAATAAATTTGTATTATATAACGGGTTCTACCCCCCCTCCAATCATTATCGTTTTCACCACGTTTCGCATTTAAAATATAAAATTATAATATATATAAAATAATACCGAATATATATAATATATATATATATATATAATATATCTATAAATTATATATATATATAAAGAATACAAATCCTATGTCGAATACCAACCAATTCAAGCGTACTGGATCCACCAAGGATCACGTGGTCAGGGAATTAATTAAAATTAGATGCAATAAACTGACGACGAACATACGAAACTAAAACTAACTAGCCTAAGCGGTTCGACTCTTAATGAGTCTTTTTCAAAGGCAATACAAAACAATATACGATAACCAAATAAACACAAAAACTTTTGTTTTTAAACCTCTAAATGTGAAACAGGCCATGTAGACGTTTACAAACACAACGTTTTGTGTTTATTTGTTTCTCGTAAATAATTTTTGTATTTGCCTTAGAAAAAAACTCATTAAGAGCGAAATCGCTTAGGCTAGTTAGAAACATAGATTCCGTACTGTTCCCGTCGTAGTTGATATATATTATAAATATATATATATAAAATATATAAATATATATATATAATTATAATATAATATATATAATAAGTGTGTGTGTGTGTGTGTGTCTGTGAGTGTTTTGTACTGTAAACGTTGTACACTGAATTTAAGATTTACTATTAACCTGATTAATCTAGATTTTATGTATATAATGTACACACCAATTCACAAAACATTGGTGCAATTTTGTAAATTTATTAACTTTAAATTATTCATGATGAACAATTTGTTCAATAAATATTGAGATTTGTGAAATTTCATACTGTTCCCATGAGTAATATATATGTCTCTTTTAACAGTGAAATTGGCTGAACCATGTCAAGCAAGGAAAACGTTAAAGTTAGTTGATGACAACTCAACATTGGAGTCACCAATTTGCTATTTTTCAGATAACAATGACAGTTTAGAAGACGAATCTCAACTCATGGAAACAAGGTCACCTGAAGTTGAGACCATTTCAACTGCACCACATATGATGCCAATGAAACAACCACTGGAAGAATCTGAGAGAGATGTTGTATATGAAGATAGAAAATCTTAGGAAAAAAAGAGATGATGCCCAAATGAAAATATCTGGCATGGAGCAGGTGATTAGTGCCATTTCTCTTTCATCAGATTATGTTGAAGGAAATAATGATGCATGCAAATCATGACTGGCATTAGCTGGGATGTATTTTTAAAGCATTTAACCTTGTTAAGTACATGGCATTACCAGTAAAGGTCCAACAAAAGCCAGTCGGCGGCCACTAAAGAAGCAATTGGTTTTTAACAACTTTGTTAAACTCCTGTCAAAATTGACCTTTCGAGTTACTAGCACAGTTAAAAAAACCTCCTAATCATAACAACAATCTACTACTTCTCTGGAAATGGTTGATCTCATGCATGCCAAAATTGGATTCATGGTCAAGATGGATGAAAGACAGTCAATCTTCAACACAATACCGCCAAGATCAATGCAAATTTTCCTCGTCTGACCTCAATATTAGATTGGCTTCGATATATTCATTGAAGCGCCATAAAAAGTATTGGTCAAGGGCACAATATTATAGTTTACCTACAAAAACACTGCACATCAAAGTGTTCATTTCTTGCACACCTTACTTGGGTCTATAAAATTTTATATCAAATTGCATGGGGAGGCAGAGTTTCTGACATAAAATGTTTGGGATTCAGGCTTATTGAATCCAAAATATCACATGCCAGGATGACGCAGATACTTGGTGATAGAGGATTAACACCTTTAAATATGATTTTGCTACAGCGGTAGTGCAGATTGTTCATAGCATCTTTACTAAAGGTAAAAAACAGTTATCAGCAAGAGATGTTGAAAGTTCTAGAAAAATTTCATCTGTTCGTATTCATATAGAACGAGTGATTTGATTAATTAAAAATAGATTTACTATATTGAAAGGGACTTTACCAATCAGATGTATCAAAAGTATTAAAGATGAATGCATTGAATCAACATTATCGAGTTGCGACAAAAAATAAAGGTCTGTGCTGCCTTAACTAGTTTGGGGACTGGAATTATGTTGAAAGAGTAAGGTGGCACACAGAAAGTACATGCTTCAAATATTTATTGGAATACATGTTCTCAATTGTATAATTATATAATGATATAACAAGTACATTATAACAGAAGTTTAAACATAATCAGTGACAAATAATTGTTTTTACATGTATATTGTGAACAAATTATTAATCAGACAAATATAATGGAAATGTATCTGAATGAAAGGTTATTAACCTTTATTATCATATAAGTAAATTAACCGTGATCAAGCTGGATTTAATTGTCTCAATATATTGCTCATGTTGAACAACTGAAATAAAATGACAAAATGAAAAGAAAGGCCGCATGGTGTTTTTTTTGCTATTTTTTGGAGGAGAAATTGTTTGAAAACATTTGAGCTGTACATAAGTTAACATTACATCAGTTATAGTTGAGATCATTGTTATTTAACTACCTCCATAGCAAAATGCTGTATTTCCATTTATTTGCCAGTTTTCTGCATTCTTTACAATACCATGTGTTTTGATGTTGCAGACACTATATCCTATACATTTCATATGAAACCATACGTCACCATGAATCACAACCAACCATGTTTAAACTAAGTTTATTTTTTGATTTACATACACAATAGGATTAGTACGACAGAAGACACTTCACTGTGTAGGTTTAGTACTACATTAATCTAACATTAACTCCAATCGCCTTGGTTCCTCAGCACCCGGAAGGATATGTTACTTCCAAACAACTGCATCAAGTTTGTAACAATAACATTTTATAAAGTCGAAATTCCCGATGCAATCTTACAATAATGCAGCATTGTTACACACCTACCTATATCCTGCAAAGCCTGCATTATAAACATGCATTGCAACAGTACTTTTACGCAAAGTACTTGTGTGTCTTCATAGTTGGTAATTCCTGTCTATATAAAAATCCAGTGTCACGAAGGCATCAATTAGTGGTGTTTTCACGATACTAGTTAGGAACATTTAATTTCTATACACTCAGCTTCACAACACCTTCATTCTATCCTGGGCCATCTGAGAGGCTCCCCAAGAATGGACTGTCTTTAAAAAAAAAAAAAAAAAATACAAATAAAAAGTCTTGATTTCTGGACCTTACCTTCCAAATGCTCAGTTGGAATTGTTATATAAACATTACCATATGGAACGTTATCTGGAGTTGGTCCTGATTGTGTGTAAATGTTGGTGTACATTTTAAACGCATCACCTTCATGTTGCGTACCCCAAATTATAGCAGGAACTAATTTTGGACCTTTGTAAGTCTCGCAAATTCTTTTTAATTAACGATGGCGATGGATTTGACAAGCTGGTCTTTAAACAATCACCAGCTACTGATGCCGTAATGCGGCCAACTCTCTGCTCATGCCAAATTAAAGATGATGACTGTTTTCTGGTTACTTCCTCAGCATAAGCCACTTGAGAATCACTTATGTGTAGCTTTTCATAAATTGATTCACACATCTTGTTCAATTCCATAACTTCAATTTTCTCATTATTTGCTGAGTAGTAGCTTCGGAAGGATGGTGGCAACTTACTACAAGTTAGCTCAGGTCTAAGACCAACAAACAGATAACTGTACTTTTTAAATGCACATAAACCCACACACGTTTCATTCAAACTGGCCAGTGATTGAAGAAACTGTTTCTGCTCGTCATCTGTGGATGGTTCTGACATCTTTCTCATCTTTTTCTTAGACTTTTTTAGGGCTTGTTTTGCTTCAGTCTTGTAAAATTTTATCTCAGCTATTTTTTGGGGTTCTACATTTTTCACAAAACGCATTCCACTCACATGGACGATCAGTGTAGGTGCTTGATGTATAACCCAGTCGTACTGCATCTTCAATTTTAAATAATAATGCACCGATGTGAGAACAAGTTTCTCCCAACCTATAATAAAGCAATACAAATTTTTGTCAAAAGTATGAGATAGAATACCTAATCTGGTGCAATTAAGTTCTTAAAATATGCATATGTATAAGGCTACAAGTTCAGATTCTTTATTTAAATTTATTTGACTGTAAATTTAACGATTTCTGTGATTTTCCACTGTTTTTCAGTATACAATGAAAATATATGGTTTGTTGGCCTTAAAGTGTCGGTAACAGTATGCTTATTGTCTAAATTTATAATATCATAGTTACATGTACTTACCCAGCCATACAGTTACAATGCGCTGCTATAACAGGTCCTGATTGTTTTAATGCAACCCATGGGTGTTGGTTCTGAGTCACATACCAGGAGGTGGCTTCACATCAAACCGCTTTCAAAACAAACTGTCCCACTGTCAGACTTCATGTGGAAGAACAGTCGAACCCAGCCAGGGACACAAACATAATTGTGCCCTAGAGACCAAGAGTTCTCCATTGCCTCTGCAGATAAACGACCTGTAAAGAAAATGATTACTTGTTTTACAATTTAATCATTCATGTAACAAGTTGAATCTAAATAATTTGTAAGTACAAAAGAAACAAGGATAATACCTTTTACCTTCTAACAATATGCTTACACTACCAGCGTTGTTAGCATGGTAAATTACGAGTATAACTAGTATTGTAAATTACCCAGTAATTGTAAACATTTAAGCACTTATATTTATTACCGTCATCTAAAAACATTAATTCACGACCCTTTACAATAATATATGTAACGTGGAAGTTTGATCAGGTAGTTATAAACATCGTATTGTATACAATAGCTGCCATAGTTACGGGTCATTGATCAGTACAACAGGCACCTTATACGGGCAAATATTCATTTCAATCAACATCAGTTTTGCAAAGTACCTCTGTTGTGCTTCCAAATGCAAATTGTCTTTATATTGGTAAGATATTTCAATTAAATTTAACGATTACTTGAATAATAATAATAATCGAATTCTTCGAATTTCCGATGTTCACAAGCGTGTCCCCCAAACAAATATGGCGGACGAGTTGTTATGTTGAGCACGTGACTCGATGACGTCAGTCCGACTACAAGAATATATACCAAGCTTTGGTCTGGAAAAGGAGGAGAGGGAGAAGAGAAGAAATTTTTTTTTAAATTAACTATTGATTACAAATCAAACTACGAGTGCGGGCAGTAGACCGTCCAGCTGCGTTCCAGATAATAACGAAGCAAACCGATACATGAAAACATCATACAAGTGGATAAAACGCATTAAAGTTACCTAAATTAAAACATATTGTAATTATCAGAGTTTATTAATGAATAATAAAACAAAATGGATGATTTATAAATATAACTGACTCACTCTCCAACACAATACATGATAACTATAACGAAGATATATACTACGAAAAAATTGCAATCAACAGAGAATTATAACGAAGATAACAACAGAAGTGGACTCATTGCAATACGTCACCCATCTATTGAACCTAGCTGACTATAAAGAAGATCTGGATAAAGACAACCAATTGCAATCAACAGAGATAAATAACGAAGAACACAACAGAAGTGGATACACTGCAATTACACATCACCCAGATGAAAGCAAAACCCTCTGACTACTCCATCTAGCTGACTATAATGAAGCTCTGGATACAAAATCAATGGCAATCAACAGAGATTAATAACGAAGAAAAACAACAGCAGTGGATAAATTGCCAAAAATAATTGAATCACTTCTCCAAAATAATACATGATAACTATAACGAAGATACATACTATGGAGATATTGCAATCAACAGAGACTTATAAAGAAAAAGACAACAGAAGTGGACTCATTGCAATACATCACACACCTATTGAATCTAGCTGACTATAAAGAAGATCTGGATAAAGACAACCAATTGCAATCAACAGAGACAAATAAAGAAGAACACAACAGAAGTAGATCAATTGCAATTACACATCTGCTCTACCTAGCTGACTATAATGAAGCTCTGGATAATAAAATTAATGACAATCAACAGAGATTAATAACGAAGAAAAACAACACAAATGGATAAATTGACATCACATTACCCCCATCGAAGGGCCGGAACGAAGAAACACTACCCACCCCTCAAACTCCTCCTCCACCCGGACAACGTCTGATACACTCGATGAGTGTGTCAACCCTGTATGTAGTTTGTAACATTGTTGCCATTCAAACAGGTGCTAGCAACACATACTAGCATATACCTGGGTGGGATCCGAAAGTCTGTCAGCCCGAACAGAACAACGATTTCTCATCAAGAGTTTGTCTTGTCCTTTGTCAAAACGTTATATGTATTAATATTTTACAACAACAATAAAAGGACTCACCTTTTGACCCACTTGAGCCCTCTTTTGATCTACAACTAGCTTGGCTCTGAAACCCGATTGACCCAGTCAACAACCTCTATTATCTACCTTGAAAACCAAAAAAATTAAGGGACACTTCGACCCACAAATTTGACAAAACTTTAGAAATCTTTTACGCTTAGTATACAAATCAACAATCTTAAATACAGATAGGCACATCCACGGCAGCTGCAGTGGATCTTGTGACGCCGCTTCATGGAAGCGTTCGGCATGCTTGTATAAGCCAACGAAATAGTTCTCCTCAGAGACGGTGTTGACGTACATTTGCTTGTGCTGTGCTGATGTGTGTTTGGGTGGCCCTAGAGTGAAACAAGATGTCAGAAATTGAATGCAAACCAGAGCCAAATCAATCCCAAACCTTAATAAAGCCCAACAGCGGCTCTGCGGATCTGCATAACAATAACCACCAATTGTTCCAGATTATAACGAAGACAAGACGAAAAATTGCAATCAACTGAGATATATAATGAAGAACACAACAGAAGTGGATAAATTGCAATAACATCCTTGATACAATCTCCTGCTTAAAAGATACAAAGAGAAGTGGACAAATTACAAACGTAATTGACTCCCTCCTCTGATACAAAACAAGATAACAATAACGAAGATATATACTACTGAGATGTTGCAATCAACAGAGATTATAACGAAGATATCAACAGAAGTGGATACATTGCAATACGTTACAAAACTATTTGAATTTATCTGACTATAAAGAAGATCCGGATAAAGACAATCAATTGCAATAAACAGAGATAAATAACGAAGAATATAACAGAAGTAGATACATTGCAATTGACCACCGCCCACAAAAGGGCTAGGATCCTTTGAGGGCAATACCTAGCTGACTATAATGAAGCTCTGGATAATAAAATCAATTGCAATCAAAAGAGATACATAACGAAGACAAACAACAGAATTGTATCATTGCAATTGAGCCGCAAACACAGGAGAGCCTGGGCCTGCTGGTGGCCCTTGTGATGTGTCGAATTTTGAAAACTCTTAGAAGCTTTGGTTAAAGGAATTGTATCAAAGTCAATTTAATTAAAGTAGAAAGGGCTAGAGTTAGATGATTATTTTCATTTCATCTCTGAACGTCAAAAAAGAATTCGTTCTAGCCGACGTAACATGACCGAGTCAGATGCTATGGTACAAGAGAATGACATACGTAAACCTTTCCCCAAAATCGACGGTTAAATGCAGCAGCTGGCTAATACGATTGTTCAAGTACTGATTAATTAACGGAATGATTAGTTGTTTAGTTGTCTTGACAATACAAAATTTTTAACGGAACAAGTTTATGAAACAGTCTATTCCGATTGGTTAATATGGATTTATGGGCGTAACTCTGTACAAATTAAAGGTTTTACTATAGGAAATTCTTTTAGTCTTTATCTTTTGCAAGGAAAGTTAAACTATTCAGATCGTGTACGACGCTATCTCGTGATTTGGCAGAAACGCGGGAGTTTGTCTCAGCAGTAGGCAAACTCTACATTTTGAATTCAAAAAGTATGTTTTCATTATAGAAGTAAGGGGCAGATAGTTGTCTCAAAAATTTTTTTTTTTTTTTTTTTTTTTTATTTTTTTATTTTTATGAAGACGGACTATACGTGAGGAATCGTGGAAAACGATAAAGAAATGGCAAAGGAACACTTCCTGGATTCACATTAGAAATCCCTGAACAATCACAGGACAAGAACAAATGTTCAAACGCAGAAATCTAAGATCCAGAGACTACTGTAAAGTCAGAGATTCGACGGACACGAGTCCAAGACGAAATAGCTAGACAACGCTCGGCAGCGCAGGGACGAACGGAAGTCTTGATGTCCGCATAAAATAGGTGATGAAGTCTCTCATCGTTGCACTCAAAGGTCACATCTCATTGGCCATGAAGATAGTAATTTAACGTTGAAAGCAATTTTACATTTAAAAGAAATTTGTATTGTCTTTTTATTTGAGTACATGTTAGTACCATTTACTTCTTTTGTAACCAAGTCATTGATTTCTTTTCATTTTAAATTCTGTTGATGAACTGATTAAATTTTATATTTGTTCATTGAAAGGGGGCACGTTTTGTTATTTCTTCAATATACTTGTTCAGTGATCTGCATTCTTCTTTCTATCTATCCACACTGGGTAAACTACACCGTGGAGGTCATTCCCTAGCAACGAACCATAGTGAAAGAGGTCGGTGTGTTTTGCACGCCGCCAATTTGTCACATAAGTAGGGGCCTCGTTCCGGGATATTTGAACAATGGAAAAAAGCAGATCTGAGCATATATTGAAAGAAATACAACACAGTATCAGTGATAGATTTGTATATTTTAAATAAGTAACTACGAGTGTGAATTGAGTCAACAATATTATTATATGTTTGAAATTATGCATGATTTGTGAATTTCTTAAATGTTGCATGACATTGTAAGAAATTAAGATTCCGTACCTTAAATTACTGAAGCGTGGTTGGTTGTTCGTATCTAAGTAAACCAGAAATATTTTGCCTTAGTACTCTTGCGAGAAAAGAAGATTAAGGAAGTATTCCCAGGGTAATTTGCACATGTGTTGCAGACGATACGAATTTAGGGATAATTGATAGTTTGTTACTGCCCGAAAGCCGATTAAATTACTTGTGTGATTTTTAAGTAAGTCTGTAGGTAAGACTTTACTGAGTTAGAATATTCGTTAATATTCATAGGGAAGTTGTTTTCTTGAATGCAGAAAGCAGGTTAGTGATAGCTAATCTAGGTAAGTGATTTAGCGACAAGACAGACAAGAATGGCAACATTACGGCAATTTGCGCGAGAATTCAAAGCTCCTGGATCAGAAGAATTAGGTTATGAAGGGACCCAGTTAGCTGACTTTGTAGAGCGTAGTCTCAAAGAGTACAAAGAACAGCAAATAGCCAAGAGAGAGAAGGAAAGAGAAAAAGAACTTGAGGTTGCCAGACTGCAGGCTGAAAGAGAAAAAGAACTTGAGTTAGCTAGACTGCAAGCCGAGGAAAGGAATAAAGAGAGAGAACATGCATTAGCAATGGAAAGACTAAGGATCGAAGAGGAGTCCAGGAGGGGCGAACAATTGAACGTACAGTTAGGACCCTCGAGCAGAAGAACTGAGGACAGACGTACCGTCCAGATAACCATGCATATGTTTAACGACAAGGATGAAATTATTGATAACGTTTTAACCCAGTTTGAAAAGTTAGCTTTAATACATCAAATACCCAAAGAACAGCGGGCTATTAATATTTCGGCATTTTTGCAAGGCACTGCCAAGGAGGTTTATCATAATTTGGCACCCGCTGAAATAGACGATTATGAAGCTCTCACGAAAGCGTTACTACGGCACTACGAGCTGACAGCTGAAAGTTTCCATAAACTTTTCAGAGAGCCATCTAAGAAAGCCACAGAGTCTCACGCGCAATTTCATAATCGTGCACGCGTACTTTTCGATAAGTGGATTAAAACGTCCGGAGCCGAACTTTCATACGAAGGCATACGGGAAGAAATTCTAAAGGAATTTCACATACCGTAAAGACCTAATAGTATTTTTGGCGAAGCGTGATTTCGCGACCTTAGAAGATATTAGTGTAATGGCCGAGCGATATGAAGCTGCACACTCTCGTCCAAACACATGGAGTGGCAGGGATCGAACCAGCGTCCCAGAGTTCAGGAGAGGTAATGGTTTAACACCTATCAGGCGGAATGGTCAAAATGGTGGGAAGCCAGAGGCTGACAATCCCAGCCGTGACCAGTCCCGGGGTTCAGGTAAGTCCCAAGAGATGGACAAGATAACCTCTGGTAAGAAAGAGGAAGTTGTGTGTTATGGCTGCAACAAACCCGGCCATATTCTTAAAAACTGTAGAAGATACCGTCAAAATGTAAATGTAGTGACCCCAGATACTAGTAAACAGAGTAATCTATTGGAGTGGTCCAATACAGCAATAGCTACGGTAAATGGCGTAGAGGTTACTGTGTTGTACGACACCGGCTGTAGTTATCCAGTTTTGGTGGACAGCAAGTTTGTTACACCTACTGATTATACAGGTGAGACTGTAGAGGTACAATTTGCAAATAAGAGTAGAGAATCCCTTCCAGTTGTTTATATCAACCTTGATTCGCCCTATGTGAAAGGACGAATTCAAGCAGCGTGCTTGTCAGGGTAGTCGCATGATGTTATTTTGGGATGTAGGTATGTATTGCCACAACCGAATCCTATGACGTGTACACCTGTACGCGTGGGGTCTGTAGAGACTAGGTCTATAAGACGAAGGTCAGGCCTGAAACCGTTGAAACCCTCGACTTCGCCCATAGATAATTTGCTACCTGGCGAATTAAGGAGACTTCAAGAGGAAGATTCTACCCTTAATAAGATACTCGGGTATGCAAAGGACAAGTCAGTGCGTAACTTACCCGACGGTGAGGTAGAGTTCGCACTGAAGCGAGGTATCTTGTACCGATACGATCGAAAGGGGACCGAGAGCTATAAGTAGGTAATTGTACCACGGTCTAAGCGGTATGAAGTACTTCGGCTTGCACATGAAGGTTAACTTGGTAGTCACATGGGTGTGGCTAAGACGCGAGATAGGTTAGTTAGGGAGTTCTATTGGCCCGGTGTGTATGGTGATGTAAGGAGGTTTTGTCTGTCGTGTGAAGAGTGTCAGCGAGTGGCAACTAAGACTTCACATCGCCCAGTGCCGCTAGGAACTACCCCTCTAATTGATGAACCTTTTCTCACACGTGGCTATGGATTTGATAGTTCCGATAAAGCCCGCAGCGGAAAGTGGCAATCGTTATGTGCTAACGATTGTCGATTATGCTACCCGATACCCGGAAGCCGTTGCTTTATGGAACATCGATTCAGTTACGATAGCTGTAGCGTTGTTAGGAGTCTGGTCTAGAATTGGTGTACCAAACGAAATACTAACTGACCAAGGAACGCAGTTTGTTAGCCAGGTGATGGAGGAAGTAAACAGGTTACTTTCTATCAGGCACCTGAATACTATCCCTTATCGCCCACAGTGTAACGGTCTTGTGGAGCGTTTCAATGGTACATTGAAACAAGCTCTAAAAAAGTTATGCGAGAATCGACATAGGGATTGGGATCGATACCTTCCCGCGATACTTTTTGCGTACCGCAAAGTACCCCAAGCTAGTCTTGGATTTTCGCCGTTCGAACTAGTTTATGGGAGGACAGTGAGAGGACCAATGGCTGTATTGAAGCAGCTGTGGACGGATGAGAAAGCATCCGAAGAGGTAAGAACGACATATCAGTACGTTGTTGACCTCCGTAATAAACTGGAAGAAGTTTGTAACTTGGCCCAGAAAATCTCTGTGATGCAAGGGGACGTCAGGCCAAGTACTGAAACAAGAAGGTGAAAGAACGTAAGTTTGAGGTAGGCGACAAGGTGTTGTTGTTGTTGCCATTAGAACATAACAAACTCCAAGTGTCTTGGAGAGGACAGTTCGTTGTAACGGAGAAGAAGGGTGGACAGACTTATCGCATCAGGGTGGGCGATAAAGAGAAGCTGTACCACGTTAACCTACTTAAACGCTACCGAGAAAGAGAGTCACCTACTGAGTTCGTGGTTGCTACAATTGTGACGGAAGAACTCGACGACAATGGAGGAGTGGCGGAAGTACTTCCTAGTTGTCCGTTGACGGAGAAGGAAACTTACGGATACGTCGTCCTTGACGTAACGTTAACGTCAAACCAACGTGGCGAGGTGGAGGAGATACTTCACGATTACGAAGACACTCTGACGGAGAAACCAGGTATGACTGATTTGGAGTTCAGTCTGAAGTTATTAGATGAAACACCAGTAAAACTGGGACCCTATCCACTTCCACATGCAAAGTTAGAAACCGTGAGGAAAGAAATTCGATCTATGCTGCAATTAGGGGTCATTGAACCAGCGGAATCGGCGTATAGTTCTGCGGTTGTTTTGGTACAGAAGAAGGATGGCGATCACCGTTTTTGTATTGATTACAGGAAGCTGAATAGGATCACAGAATTTCAAGTAGAGATGTTACCTGATCCTGAGAATATATTTGCCGGCGTGACGAACGCAAAATACTTCTCGAAAATAGACCTGTCGAAAGGTTTTTGGCAAATTCCTGTACGCAAAGAAGACCGTCCGAAACTTGCTTTCGCAACACCAGATGGAATATACCAATGGGTAGTTATGCCGTTCGGGGTCCAGAACGCACCCAGTGTCTTCACCCGAATGATGAGGAAACTTTTATAACCTCTAAGAGGGAGCGGAGTCTCTAATTTTATGGACGACTTATTGTTAGCGACTGATACTTGGGGGAACACGTAATTCTGTTTAGAAAGGTTTTGAAACGACTCAAACAGGCAGGGCTCACCGCCCGACCCTCCAAATGCCATAATGGATTTCGTAAATTGACGTATCTAGGGCACACCCTTAGTGAAGATACATTAATCCCAGACAGTACGAAGGTTGAGCAGCTTCGGAATGCCGCACGTCCAACTACAAAAACGGAAGTTAGTTCATTTCTAGGTCTTGCAGGTTATTATCGGAAATATGTTGCCAATTTCAGTGCTATTGCTAGCCCGTTGACCGACTTGACGAGAAAGAAATCTCCGACTAAAGTTGTTTGGAGAGACGCTTGTAAGAGGGCCTTTCAAACGTTGAAAGATAGACTGACGTCAGACGCAATTGTTAAGCTACCAGACGTGACAAAGGACCTTGTGTTACATACAGACGCTTATGACAGGGGCCTTGGTGCAGTTTTACTGCAAGAACATGATGGGGGCTTATTTCCTGTTGCATACGAGAGTAGGAAACTTAATACCGCTGAGCGTAATTATTCAGTCACTGAGAGGGAATGCCTAGCGATTGTCTTTGGGATTCATAAATATCAGCGTTATCTGTATGGGCGAAAGTTTATTCTAGAAACCGATCATCAACCTTTAGCGTATCTTGCACAGGCTAAATTGATGAATGGGCGTTTAATGAGGTGGCCATTGTTTCTACAACAATATCAAGTCCAGCTACGTTACATTCGTGGAAATTCAAATGTGGGGGCAGATTGCATGAGTCGGTTACTTGCGTCTGAGGTGAAGGCGTCACTTCAGGACATGTAAACATTAAATCAAACTGCAACTTCAAAATTCGATGAGCAAAATCCCAGATTTTACTCTTAAAGGGGGGCCTATGTGATGTGTCGAATTTTGAAAACTCTTAGAAGCTTTGGTTAAAGGAATTGTATCAAAGTCAATTTATTTAAAGTAGAAAGGGCTAGAGATAGTTAGATGATTATTTTCATTTCATCTCTGAACGTCAAAAAAGAATTCGTTCTAGCCGACGTAACATGACCGAGTCAGATGCTATGGTACAAGAGAATGACATAAGACCTTTCCCCAAAATTGACCGGTTAAAGGGCAGCAGCTGGCTATAGATGATTGTTCAAAGTAATGATTAATTACGGCATGATTAGTTGTTTAGTTGTCTTGTCAATCCAAAAATTCTACGAAACAGGTTTAGGAAACAGTCTATTCCGATTGGTTAATATGGATTTATGGGCGTAACTCTGTAAGAAATTAAAGGTTTTACTTTAGGAAAATTCTTCAGTCTTTAATCTTTCGCAAGGGAAGTTAAACTATTCAGGGATTGTGTAAGACGTTATCTCGTGATTTGGCAGTAACGCGGGAGTTTGTCTCAGCAAGTAGGCAAACTCTACATTTTGAATTCGTAAAAGGTACGTTTTCATTATAGAGTAAGGGGCCAGATAGTTGTCTCAGTTAGGAGACGGACTATACGTGAGGTTCGTGGAAACGAATAAAGAAACGGCAAAAGGAAACAGCTTTCCTGGATTCACATGAGAAATCCCTGAACAATCACAGGACCAGAACAAGCTCTACGCAGAAATCTAAGTCCAGAGACGATTGTTAAGTCAGAGTTCGACGGACTAGAGTCCAAGACGAAATAGCTAGACAAAGATCGGCAGAGCAGGGACGAACGGAAGTCTTGATGTCCGCATAAAATAGGTGATGAAGTCTCTCATCGTTGCACTCAAAGGTCACATCTCATTGGCCATGAAGATAGTAATTTAACGTTGAAAGTAATTTTACATTTAAAAGAAATTTGTATTGTCTTTTTATTTGAGTACATGTTAGTACCATTTTACTTCTTTTGTAACCAAGTCATTGATTTCTTTTCATTTTAAATTCTGTTGATGAACTGATTAAAGTTTATATTTGTTCATTGAAAGGGGACTCGTTTTTTTATTTCTTCAATATACTTGTTCAGTGATATGCATTCTTCTTTCTATCTATCCACACTGGGTAAACTACACCGCAGAGAGAGGTCATTCCCTAGCAACGAACCGTAGTGAAAGAGGTTGGTGTGTTTTGCACGCCGCCAATTTGTCACAGCCCTCTTGAGATCCTTGGCCTGCTGCTGGGGTGGGTGGCGTTCTGCCTTGTCTGGGTGTAGAATGTTGAGGTCTTAAGGTCAAGTTCGAAGCGAAAAGATCCAGCTCGGGATCAAGTCGCCTTGCGCGGACCCGGATTGACGGACAACCCTGCAGGAGGGTATTGGAGGCCCACCCTTCGGGTGGGTCCTCTGGTCTCTTGCAAAAGTAAGAGGCTCCAAAAGTCGTCAAGCAAACGTACATGCACGTACGACTATAATTGCTATTGCGATTGGATAAAATCTTAGATGCAACATTAGAGAAGATTCAGAGATTCGGAGGAGAGCGGACGTGTTTGCACCCCGTAGCCATAAGTGAAATTAATTATTTCTGACATTCCACGACATCACTGCAATAACAACTGGAATAAATACCTCCACATTAACATTACCAGTTTCCATTAGTATATTATGACGTCTCACCTAGTACAAATTCGGAACATTCAAAATTCTTCCAAATTCCATTATTGCAACATCATATAAGACCGAACTTTCAATATAACACAACCTACCGGCCAGCCTCAGAAATACAAGGAATTCAGGTATCATAATTAAATCTATTTCCAACTTTCTCAACTACCTAATTCTTCCTTCTTTATTTAAATATTTTTACATTATAACTATACCATTCCTAACATAAGTATATTATACTCATAGTAACTATTCTGATTATTCACACTAACCCATTTTAAACCTAATGCTTTCCACCTAACGAATTATTCACTCTTTATATAAATATTATTATATTATAACCATACCATTCTTAGCATAGGTCTATTATACCCACTTTAATAATATTCTAACTAACCACACCAACCCATTATAAACCCAATACTTAAAACCAAAATCAATCACTCCCATAGATCTTACACATCTGCCCAATGCAAATACTCACAACTACATTCTCCACATTTAAAGATTAAATAACTAATAAACATTCAAACTAACATAACATAGTAACAAACTAATACATTCTCCCCACATTTGACAAACTATTTAATTCTTATTACCCGTGCACATTATACCCCTACCATTAGAACAGACATCACTTCCAAAATACTAATTATATTTAACTAAAGATTATACTTATTGTTGAGTCAGATTCACTGACTTACCCCCCACCCCCCACTCATCCTTACAGCTACTAGCCAGCGTAGCGAAATAATTGGCTTCATTCCACTTATTCTACGCACTAAGGCTTTTACCTCTCCAATACCCTAATAAAAATTAACCCCTTTAAAACTTATTACACCCTAAAAAAATTTATAAATACATTCCCATCCCCTCCAAATAAGAAATCACCACACCACTCCACAAGACCAAAACGCTCACAATACTTATTATATCTGGGCGACATTAAAACTAAGATGTCACAATATTTTTAAACATACATTCTTCAACTCCCTCAGTCAAAAGAAACTAAATAGCTACAACTATTAACTTATTCGCCTTTACACAATCCTATTACCACAACCTACACCTTATTTAATAAAAAATAGCTAACTAATTAACCCACATAACAACTTAATTAAAACGGAGTATATATTTCTCTTATAATTGATTATCTACATAGATAATAAATTCAAAACCTATATATATATATATATATATATATATATATATATATATATATATCCCTACAGACATACAAAGTAGAATACACACGCTAACACGCTTCACACCAACTCTACATCATAAATAAATTTACACTCCCCATAATTATGCTTTAATAACCTATACATACATACATTTATAACCCCTTTTCAAAATTTAAAAATTTCCTTTTGTTTTAAACTAATTTATCCTTATGGTTCTTACACCAACATTATTGGCACCAATCCAACACTCCCCATATCCCCCCCCATCAATACCTAGCAGCATCACAAGACTACTTGGCTTCAGTCCAATGTTCTACGCACTAAAATCACCTCTCTAAATACTCTACCAATTTCTAGCCCCTTTAACATCCTATTCCCTTCTCGACTCTTAATGAATTGCTGAACTCTCTCTCACCCTAACAATGAGACGGTCAGCCTCCCTCGCATCTTGGCCATCTCCCAAAAATTACCACACACTTCAGTACCCACGAACTCTACCATATAAACAAATAAATAAACAATACCTCGCCTAATACTTCCAACTGTACTATAACCTACTAACAAACAAACATATAACAATCTTTATCACACTTACTAATATCAACACTATCACACATACCCATTAACACCCCTCTTATAATAATGAACAAATACTACTACTAACATTAAAAATAACAATATATTCTCTATAGTATATACTAAACAAATCACTTCATCAATCCTAGTCTAACTTACGCAATAGCTACTTTCCGATTTTATACCTTAATTATATCCATACTACATTCTGCTCTTAACCACATAGCTTCCCTTTATAACGAAACCAACTAACACCAGCAGAATCATAACAACCCTGGTCCTCAACTCTAATAGATATAACCTGCTTCACAAAACTGCCTTCTAACACCCGTAGAACCATAACAACCCTGACCCTCAACCCTAATCGACTTACCCTGTAATCAAGAACTGATTCAAAGAACACCTACAAACCAAGTGAACAATTCTAGGAAAAGACAAACACTCAACAACCCAAGTACAATAAACACGTGTTTTCATATTAGTGACAACAGATTCATGGAAAACCAACAATAACTTAACCTTCTATTAGTGTCTACAATTCATGGAAAACCAGAAACAATTATTGAAACTCTATTACTAGATCTAACATCCATACCGGATAAATACAAAGTTTTGAACTTTGTAAACGGTCACATCATTGAGGATACAAAAATCTTCTATACTGAAGGATTCTAAAATACACCCAACAATCTACGTATCCCCATTGTCTACCGGACAACCATTATAACTACTTATCCATTATGACTACAAGATGGCCATATACAAAACCTCCTCATTGGTTTTACTGCAACTTCATAGGAAGAACATCACTACCCTCAAACTATCAATCATCTATTCCATCAAATTCCTACAAATTATCTACACAGGACATAATCGATTATCAAAAAAATCAGATTCGCATAAACAGAAATCGAAGAATTATGGAAAAGAAAAAAGCCAACAGCTTACCACAGACCATCAATCATACTTCAATATACAATACATTGGCCATGTCCAACACAGATTTATACAACCAACACCAAAAACAAGTTACGCCAAAAACTCCATTGGATTACCTCTCCTCGACACTGCAAAATATCCAGCCTCAACCTCCTACAACAGGAATTACGGACATGGAAACTGCCATTAGACAAATACTTACAAAAATTACCTTCACTACCAAGAAAAGAAAACGAACTCTGCAAGATAACTCAAACCAAACAACATCATACATCATACAATGTGACCAAGAAAATTAGATCATCTACCAATAAGGATATATATACTACCATTATCCAAACGTATCAAGAGCCACCACCTCAGCCAGGACCTTCAACCTCCCAGACGGAAGCGTCAACTCCCTCCCCCAAATCTGAAAATCCAAAACTTACTGCCTACAAATTCTTTGACAATTTGCTTCTCCGACAAGCCATTAACAAACATACTCAGGACTACGAAAATACACAATCCTATCCTAAGGGAAAGCGACTGACCAAAAGAAGACACATTCCAAGTACACAACCAGCATCAAAGAAATTGAAACGACAAAATACCCTAACTGCCTATCCACTCAACCAAAGAACACCCCAACCAATATCAGAAACAATTCCTATCAAATTACCTATCATACTCCTCCAGGACGAAGCTATATATCCAAATAAACCAAACTCCACAGACATAGAATCCAGACCAGGACCTTCCTATGCCTCCAATGACCACCACTCCCAACTTCCTCATCCAGATACACAACGCTCTGTTATAATCAACCCCCTTGAACTTCTAATAGCCCATCAAATCCACAATCGATTTACACTAGAGTACGAAGACAAACAGCTTCTTCCAAAAGGGAAAACACACCGATCAAAAACTTGTCGACCAGATACGCTCAATTAACAACCGCATTCTGATCTTCTCCCCGTAACCCCGCAACGGATGGATGCTGTAACAACAAGTGCATATAGACCTCCGAACGACATCAAAACTACATCCAACATATCCAGACTTCCCACGCAGCAACCCCAACCAACCACCACCTATAGAATGACTATGACCAATCCGCAAATTGCCAATTTCATAACTAGTATACGTCAAGAAATGCAATACTCTGATTCCACAAAACATCGAGAGGCCCATCATCATACACCACAACTCAATCTACTCAACAAAACGCGGTCAAACAAAAACAATACCATCCACATTACCTCATGTTATTTCTACATAACCAAAACAAGAAATTACAAGCTATTCCGACGTCTAAAGAATCCTTCAATTCCTTCACTCAGTGAAGCCAGGATTTATTCGTATCAAACGAAGACAACACCTCCCAACAATTCTGGAGGTAACAACCAAACATCAAATGCAATCGTATAAACGGATTAAAAAAAACTCTTAGGTATTCCCGTATCTATCACCATTCACCAAGCCAATTATAAGCAGAACAAAACAAATAACAAAAGGAACAGCTCAACACATTGATCCTCTCCAGTACCAGCTTCCATACCGACGCCCTTCAACCTAAGGAAAACATCAATCCCACCTAAAACTCCTACTCTAGTAATACCACAGACACTTACCCCAACATCAGACAATCTACCAACCTCAAAATCAACTCTCAACATTTGGAGTTGGAACTGCCGAACTCTACGCTCGAACATAACTGAACTAACTGGAGCTATTCATAATTCCCATACTCCACCACATATCATATATCTCCAGGAAACCAATATCAAAAGGACTACAACTAACCTGCCCAAAATAAAGGACTTTCCTACCTCTTATATACAACACCGACCATACGTCATTCAGGGAGGTGGTATGGCTATCTACATCCATGATTCCGTCACCAACACTACAATACTGCCTCTCTCAAGTCCGATACAACACTCGAAAGTTGAAATCCAAGGAATACAGGTCATACTAAACCAAAAAGATGTAAGCATCTTTCACATTTACGACCCGCCACAACATTATTACCAACCAGATACATACATCGACTATATTCTACAATTTTCTACCACAATATTTATCATATGTGGTGACTTCAACTCCCATCATACAGCCTGGGGCAGTCATAAAAATAACACTAGAGGAAACCACCTTTACAGCCTTAAATCTAATATCGACACCGACATCCATCTACTTAATGATCACTCTCCCACACGGATAGATGTTCACACTGGAAATACCTCACCATTAGATCTTACATTCGCTTCAGGATTACTACTACCCGATTTAGATTGGATAGTACTACTGGGAGACACTATGGGAAGCGACCACTTCCCATCTCTCATCACTATTACCTACCACAGAACAGTCGAAACATAAACTTTATACCCGACATGGAAAATATCCAAAGCTAACTGGGACCAGTTTCAAAACCTACTAAGATACGTCCGCCCCACAGATTTTGATCAAACCAACACAGAGGAACTCTTCACGGAATATACAAACAAATTGACACAAGCCGCCAATGATTCCATCCCCAAAACTACTGGCCGACCACACAAATATAAACCACCATGGTGGACCCCCGAATGTGATGTGTCCATAAAGAGGAAAAATAAAGATCTCAACTTGTTCCGCCGTACAAAACACATCTGTAATCTGAGAGACTATCAACGAAAAGCAGCAATAGCCCGGCGGACAATCAAGACCTCCAAAAAGCTCTCCTGGCGAAACTACTGCTCAACATTAACACACAAAACACCATCTAAGGTAGTCTGGGCTAAAGTTAAAGCCCCCCAAGGGAAAACACGACAGAAATCACTACACATTAAATCCATCCCACAAGTCCTTACAGCAACGACGCTGGCTCAACAATTTTCACAAGCTAGTCACGAGGACAACTACATACTCCTCAATTTCCAGACTATGAAAAGACTTATACAACAACAATATCTACATTTATTTCGAGACAATACCGACCCTGTCGCAGCCGATAAACACCCTCTAAATGACCTATTCAACACAAGTGAATGGCACCAAGCCCTTAAAAACAAGAAACACACATCTCCAGGTATCGACCAAATTCACTACGCTTTCTACCAACACTTACTTCCTAATATGGTTCACATCAGCCTCACGCTAATAAACCAAATCTGGATCACGGGCAACATCCCCTCAACTGGGAAACAAGCTCTTGTCATTCTCATCCCCAAACCAGGAAAAGACCAAACATCCCCGTCATCCTACCGGCCCATTTCCCTTACTTCCACCCTCTGTAAAAAATGGAAATATATCGTCAACAGACTTTCCATACATCTACAGCAACATAACCTACTTTCGGAAACCCAATTTGGCTTTCGGAACCAACGATCCACCATTGATCAAATAATTCGTCTCGACGCATCTGTCAAATTAGCATTCAACTCCAAACGTAAATCGAGACGGTATGTTATCGCCATTTTCCTTGACCTAGAGAAGGCTTTTGACCTTGTCTGGACCAAGGGACTTATCTCACAATTCAACAATTATGGCATTACCGGCCGTCTCTTTGTATGGCTGGAACACTTCCTCACTGACCGAACCTTCCAGGTCAAATTTGATCAATCTACTTCCGATCATTTCTCCCTCCATAATGGCACACCGCAAGGAAGTGTCATAAGCCCTACCTTATTCAACATTATGGTCAACAATCTTAAAACCTATCTTCCTAAACAAATTGACCTCTCCCAGTTTGCAGATGATAGCTGCATCTGGCTCATCTGCAACCCCCGTCGCCGACTCAATCTTAAACTTATCCAAAAGGGTCTTGATGCCGTATCGAAATGGGCTGATAACTGGGGCTTTAAAATATCCCCCAAATCCAAAACCATCCTTTTCACACCCAAGAAAATCAAATTTCCTCCCCCTCCCCCTAAACTCTACCTACAAATACAGCCCATCACATTCACAACTCAAGCCTGGTTTCTCGGCGTGTTGTTTGACCACAACCTAACCTGGAAACCTCATATCACAGACCTCACTCAACGATGTAAAGCCGATCTTAAGCTCTTAAAACTCCTTTCAAAGACATCATGGGGAGCTGACCAAAAACACTCCTCCTCATCTATCGCTCTCTTATTTGATTAAATATTGATTACGCCTGTTAACTGTATCAATCGGCTACACCTCGCACACTCAAACCTTTAGACACCATACAACGGAAAGCACTACTCATTAGCACAGGACTTCTCCCAACACCCCTATAGAGGAACTCCTTATCATCGCAGGAGAAACACCTCTCCACATCAGACGAACGGAATTCATGCTAAAATATAACGCCAGAATACACATACCACCCTCAAAACCTCACACGTCAAGCCATGGCCCTTTGCCATAAAAATGCTTTCCCCAAACTAACCCCACAACCCCCTATAGGACAAATTATACACCAACTTATACAATCCAACCCAGAAATACAATTAATACCAGAACCCATAGTCTACCTCAATCACACTCCCTGGCGTAACACTATCCCGAACATCTAGACGGATATTACGCAATATGGCCCAAAACACCTTAACTCCTGGAAAATTCTGGCAGCAATCAACACCATGCTCGATGAAAACTAACTTGATCATATACACCTTTACACTGATGGCTCCAAACAAAACAACTCATTAGTCTCTACTTCTGCAGCCTTTGTCATACCTACTCTAAACATTACCACCCTTTTTCGACTCCCACACTATTTTTCAATCTTCACTGCAGAATTATGGACCATCTACCAAGCACTACTATGGATCAAACATGACCACAGACACAAATTTCTTATCATAACTGACTCACTCAGAGTACTAAAAGCAATAACAGCACCCAAACCTTCTAGCCAACCTAACTTATTAGAGACAGTCAAGAAAACTATGCAGGAAATATTTCATGCCAGGGAGACCTTGGAGTTCCTATGGACACCATCGCATCTAAACCTCAAGGGGAACGACGCCGCAGATATAGCAGCGAAACGAGGAATGGAACCCCTATCATTACTCAACTACCCCCCCAGTGTTTCTGAAACATACTCTGCAATTAAAACCTTTTGCAACACCCTATGGCAACGCACTTGGGACACCTCTACCAAAGGAAGATTCCTGTACAACATCCAACCGAAAGCAATAAACCAATCTGTTACTCCAACAGTACTCTCCAGACATGATTCTCTAGCCATAAATAGGCTACTCACATGACGAACTAAACTCCCCACTAGTTTTGGGCGCTATCTTAAACACAGAACTCCACAACCAACTGTTTGCCACTACTGCAACGCCCCTATTCCCATCAACCATATTATGAATAATTGTGTGATGTACTACCAAGCACGTCAGGACCTCCTTCAATCCCTTCAGATTCTTCATGCTCCTCAAACCTTTCCGGAATATTTCAATGGCACCTCAAATCCAAACCAATACTTAACCTGTTCAGCAGTGATTAAATATCTAAGGACAATTGTAATGTACTATAAAATCTAAACATTCAGACCAAACATTCAACTACCGAGACAGCTCAGAAGAGCAAAACCTGACCTACAGAACACAACAAATATCACTACCCAGAAAACCCCACAACAACTTCATAACAACTTTTCAGCAACAAGGACCTGCACAGACTACTTTATCGACTGCTTATTTTCACTACTAAATAAATCCTACAATACTCACTCATCTTCAATCTCATCTATATCTCTACCTTCCCACTTTATCCTTTCAACCTCCCAACTTACTTCACCACTTACTCAACCTAACATTCTACCCCCTCACTCTACTCCTCCTCCACACTTTTACTCCCATACAACCTCCCCACCCCTATACTACCCACCTCTCCAATCTTCCTACCTTAAAAAAAACATTAATTAATTAACAATTAAAAATAAAAAAAAGAGATAATAATAATAAAAATGATAATAAATGCAAACACACTGCGTGTACGGGGTCGGACGGTCCAGCACAATAAACCTACAACAAAAGATATAAGAACCCAAGGAACCAGGCTATAAAGAAGAAGCTCCACAACAGACCCATTGCAAACCACAGAGAATTATAAAGATGTTTACAACAGAAGTGAAAAAATTGCAATGCACCAATCTACCCACTCTTTCACTATCAACAAATAATGTTCCAGACTATAAAGAAGACTTGCATCCATATATTACAATCAACAGAATGATATAATGAAGATCACAACAGAAGAGGACATATTGCAATTAAAAACGAAATCCTACACTCCGAGAGGCTGACTATAATGAAGTTATTATAATCAACAATAACATTGCAAGCATCTTAGAACTGTCAAGAACATCAACAGAAGGAGATATCTTACATTGACGCAGAAAAGCGAACATCTCAATATTATTTAAGAAGGGCAATAGGAAGCACTACCTATCTCTCAAATTCCCCTTCCCTCCGGACAACGTCTGACTCACTCGACGAGTGTGCTCAACCCCTATATGTTGTATAGATTCGTTTAGTATCCTTGTTAACATTCAAGCAGGTGCTAGGAACAAATACTAGCAAATACCTGGGTGGGATTCGAAAGTCTGTAAGCTCCAACAGAACAACGATTTCTTACCAATGGTTTGTCTTGTCCTTGTTTAATGTTGTTTGTATGACTATTTTATTACATGAATAAAGGACTCAACTTTTGATCCACTTGAGCCCTCTTTTGATCCTCAACTTGCTTGGCCCTGAAAACTGATTGGTATTCAATAAATTCCTCTCCTTATACTTATCTTGAAAACCCCCCAAAAAATAAGGGGCATTACGACACACAAATTTGACATAACTTTAGATCCTTTTACGCTTAGTATACAAATCACCAATCTTAAATACACATAGGTACATTCACAACTCATGTTATTTGACCCTTATGAGATACTCTCATGTTTGGATTCTCCCTATTTGATATGTTTATACTGACTATTGACGGCTTTTGCTTGTTGCTGGTGTGTTTGGGTAGCCCTGGAGCGGGACAAGAAGTAGTAAAGTGAAATGAGGGTTTTGGCCCACCACCCCCCTCCAACACCTCCTCCCCCACCCCCGCCAAAACCCTCATTTCACTTTACTACTACTATGTAGACAGATATTTTGTAACCAGACAAAACAACAGGTGTTGGAATGCCATAAGCTTTGTCAACAGAAGTAACGAATTTGTTAGAACAGCGTATGTGTGGAATATGATTATTCTAAAGACGGCAAATAGATTTTACCACAAATTTTTTATCAGATAACAGGATGAAAATTAAACTGTGCATTAGAACGTTTCAGTTAAAAGGCGGAAATTAAACTAGCATTAGAATGAAAATGATATTATTTTATATCTCGTTACCAATGATTAATGTTTCAACTGTTGATATTAAAAATACTTCACTATCACGACTATAGATACTAAATTTTACTTTACCGCTCACACAGCGATGGGACTCAAACAAATCTTTCATTTCTGGTTTGTTCAGAGGATATTTTTTGTTGATAAAATATACCCTTGACCGATCGAGATCAATTGTGAGTTTAGTATAGTTTTGTTGGCTAATGGGGCTGTGAAAGTTTTTAAATTCCGCTAGCAACTTTTGATACAATTGTTCGAGATAATTGAAATACTCGCTGTTATCAGATCTGATGAGCGAAAGTTTCAACTTGCAACGTGTTCCATTAAAACATATACCTGATGTTTCATTATTAAATTCAACTGTCAATTGTTTACCGTCCATCATTAGATATTTGATGTTACTATTATAGCTATTTGTCATTGTCAAATTTTCAAACATTATTTTATAAGTTTAGATAAAATTTTAGTCACAATGAAAATACCCAAAGGCAAATGTATCTAACCCATTTTTACAATAGCGTTTGTCATCAAAATTGTACAATCCACGTTTGATAATGACATCTGTTTCGAGTTTATGATGATTAGTTCGAATTGCCATAGCTCTCATAAAACTAACACCACCATCAAGCGCGTACTTGTAGTCATCAAATTTCATAAACTTTTAACAAAATTACGAGGCAGACCTTTAGCTTTTTTCGTTATTTTATTATTGTCTAACAATACGGCATACATTTTGCTGCGTAATCCGATAAAATATTTGATAGCGCTCGAGTTCATTTCCTCAAGAAATTTACTGTCACGTGGATAATCGGAAAGATCAAACAGATGTTGATTATTGTACATGTCCTGATAGATGTCCTCGCATTCGATTTCATATACGAGCGAATCAGTATCAGTAAACAATAATCTACTAGCCGGCCACTGATTTTTAACAAAATTATAATGAAAATCGTACATCAGCCACTTTGATAAATCTAACACAACAGCTCCAACATAGATCGGCTTGTTTAGTTTTAGATTTGTTTTTCTTCTTTCTATCGCAACAAGATTTTCATTAAATATTTTTATGCTCACAAAATCATCGTCTGACAAAAGTTTGTTTCTGCGATTGACATCATTAACTATTTCAATATTTATACGTTTCCTAATATTCCCTATCGTCTTACCAAAAACGGAATTGTTCAGTTTAAAAAAGTTTTTCTCAAACTCTGTTTTCGCTGCAGCTCTTCTTGAAGTGTTTGAGTTAATATAACCTCTAATCCACGGCGACTGATTAAATTTTAGTACACGATGAACTTTTCTCAACACAAGACCAGCATCGACTGCTTGTTTTAAAACTTTGTAATGCAAAACGTAATTTTTCTTATCAAGTAAATTTGGTACTAGTTTCTTGACCATAGAATGTTGCCTTGGTGATGCCAACGCTTGTTGTTCTTTTGATAACAAACTATAATCTATGACCATCGATTCCGCACAGAAAGGGTAATCGTTATGTAATTTGTGTAGCGAATTTGGATAATCAAGATCAAAATTCAACGAAATAGGGAACATCGTCGGGTATATTTTTTTCTGTCTCTGATAGAAATCGATCAACCGTGATCCAATGAAATCTGCTAAAAGGCATTGGTTCTGCCATCGAACCACCGTAAAGATTATTACAATCTAGATAAATTATATACTTCGAAGGAAGGTCAGGGTTATACTGTTTCAGGTATTTGTTGTTTGCTTCAGCATATTTTTTTGTTATCACGCTAATACCACCTCGGATACCTTTTTCGATAAAATTGAAGATATCAACATCAATCAGTAATTCTAACCTTACCTTACTAAACTTTAGCAAAGCATCCCATGACAACGCAGGGGCAGAATAATACCAGCAAGGATCTAGTCCATAATTATTATAACTCACTTCACGAAAACTTTCAAAAACATCTGCTAATAATAACACATCAGTTTTCAGGTATAAGTCATGATAATCACCAAAAGTCTCACAATCAAACTCTTTCCAGATATCTTGTGCATACCTGTACTCATCATCAGTTATATTTTCATTTTTAAGTTGTGAGTAAAATTTGTCTTTGTCAGGTAAAGATGTTTCATCAAATTTACTCCAATCGTCGAGGTATTCGTATGGAAAAACTCCTTTTTTAGCTAGTAGATTAAATTTATCTCCAAAACAGTCTCTTAGGTTATCAAATTTACTACAACCTTTCACTAACTCATCTAACGAGGCTGCCATAAACTGCAGGCTGTCAATAAAACGCAATTTACCTAGCGTAACTGACATGTACTTTTCAAAATTATTTGGGATGCATTTGATGATGTTATCGAGTTTTAGACGAGATTTTATATCAGGATCACCAAAAGCTTCTACTATAATATGGCTATCATATCCTCGAAAATTGTGAAGAATAACTGGAATAAAATCTGGAGCATGAAATTTTAAAATTACACTGATTATGAGCCGCTCCACGGTACTGTCCGGTAAAATGACAATGGTCATGTACTTTTTTGTCATCGTCAAAAGCTCTTTCACAAATATGACAAATTTCTGCTTGCTCGTGAGCGGATTCTTGTTGAGGTGTTAATTTTAACATTGGCGTTACTTTTTTCAAACGATAAGTAATATTATCAACTTCGTTAATCAACTGCTTGAGAAGCCAAACAGCTGGATTTTTACCTCGATATAATTTGATCGGTTTAGATAATCTCGAATCAGTACAACAAACTACCTTGTACGCTACTCCACACGGAACATGATTTTAAACTTTTCTTGTACTCGATTGATTAGGATTATTTTCTACGCCAAGTACAGGTTGAAGTAAACACTCTAAATCAGCGTATATAACGAAAGGAATTTTTAGTTTGTGATTATGATGAACAAACTGTAACACACTATCTCCCTTAGATGGCATTGTTATTCTTTGCACATCACTACAGTACTGCAAATGCTTTTGTAATATTTCATTGTTAGTACAACCATGCAAGCAGCGGTAACAAAAGATCTTTTTGTTCCTATTTTTATTGTACTGTTTACCAACTAGTCCGTTAAAGTTTTTAATCCAAACGTAATGATTTTTGTAATACGGTAAATTTATAGTCGATTGTGAAGCTTTTTCTGAAATATATCTCGGGTATACATCCTCTTTTTCATCTAGTCCGAAAACGTTAATTGAAATATTATTTTGCTTTTCAAATTTTGGTATTTGATTTTCTGCCACAGGAATGTTAATATCTTTAAAATTTAATCTAGACACGTGACTGATATATTTTACAACTCGATCAGCGTGTTTTTCTGCTGGAAATAGTGCGGAAAGAACAGCCCATTTGAAACATTTGTTATCTACGTTTTTGATGTTTATACAACATCTTTTACTTTTTATTTTTGGTGGCAGGTTGATGTATGAACTACCTCGTAATGCGTTATATTTCATCGTGTGAAACAATATTTCTTTGATCATTTCAAACTTCCAACCCGAACCTAATTGAGTGAATTCCTCTATTTTTTCCAGATTTCTTGGTGTATTTCATCAGATAGTGATAACACATCAGTCCCAAGCAAAACACGTCTTGATTTTGCGTTCGTATAAGGTTCTGCAATTTCCTTGTTAGTTGATTCTTCCGTTATAACTAACTTTGAAAATATAACATGATATTGCACAAATAATCTAATACTTTTGTGTTTTTCAAGCTCACGTTTTACAGTTGTCTGTAGTAGGTGGAAAGGATTTGTTGCAGTAAAATTTACTAAAACAATTTGATTATCAAACTGATAACTATTATCAAAACCTGCAAAAGCAGTCGCAATTTTATTAGGTTCTCCCTTAAGGCTTTTCTTAGCTATATCACGTAATTTTTAACATTATTATATTATAATGTATTATCTAAATAATAATTATTCACACTACGCATGCGCTAAAAATCAATTGAAGATAAAAAAATCTCCTATAATATAATGACAGCAAATCTAACAAACACATGTGAGCAAGAAACATATCAAGTTCACCCAAAGTATAACTTTATCTCACACTGCGCATGCGCTAAAAATCAATTGAAGATAAAAAAAATCGCCTATAATATAATGACAGCAAATCTTACAAACGCACGTGAGGAAGAGATTAATCAAACTCACCCAAAGTATAACTTTATCTCACACTGCGCATGCGCTAAAAATCAATTGAAGATAAAAAATATTACCTATAATATAATGACAGTAAGTCTGACAAGTGCACGTGAGCAAGAAGCATATCAAATTCACCCAAAGTATAACTTATACGCTGGAAATGTATCAGGTTCGGTTATTAACATCAAAACTAGAATATCTGTTGGCAAATTAACGTCAGCGGGTTTTACGATTAGTGTAAAGGGAGATAATGCTGAGAGGATTGTAATGTTTAGAAAAGATTTATTTACACGTTGTTCTGCGATGATATTCCAGAGGGACAGCGTGTATATCATTATAACGGTAAAGTCACTGATGACAACATTGAAAACTTATCCTTACAAGATGAGTTTCAGCCACATCCTGTCTTTGATTTATACGAGGCTAACGATCGCGGTATTATTAGAAACAGAAAAACTAAAAAAAGTTCTTGGTACTATGAACAATATGGGATATATCAAAGTAACTGTTAGAGGAACATCGCCGAATCAAGTTAATTATTATGGTCATAGGTTTGTTTACGAGGTGTTCAACGGATCTATACCCAATGGTCTTGTTATTAATCACATCAATAACGTAAAGACTGATAATCGATTGGAAAATATAGAACTAGTTACCCAACATGAAAATGTAAGAAAAGGACGAGGTGTTGGTATTAATTTTAGATGTCCAATAAAACCTGTTATTTCAAAAAACCTCGAAACGGATGAGGAGATTAAATTCAAATCGATTTCAGCTGCGGTGAAATATTATAAGATAAATCCCGCAGTCGTAAAATTTGTAGCTGATGGAGTATTGAAATCAACTTTTTCAAGCGAATACGATGCTAGGATTGTTTTAGATATGATGATCAATAATATTTTGTAATTCGGTTTTAGTCAAGCAATGATGAGCAAATGCTATGATATCATCGTGATTAAATTTTAGCGTCGTTACTGCACTTTCATTAATTTTATTTTTTTCTGCTTCTGTTAGTAATATTTTATGAGAATCACCTTGCATTACAATAACATCAACACTATAACCCAACAAACATTTTCTTACCGCTTCGGCTAGTTCGTTGTAATTTACTATATTAACTTTTTGGTGATATTTTATCTCATCAGTCATCTTATAATAATAGATTAGATAAAAATATATTATAATAATGGACTTGATGAAACGACTTGCTGAACTCTACGAAGAAGATACTAGCGACAAAGTCACCAGCGATAAGGTCACATTTTCCAAAGATTTTATAGACAAATCTATTGGTTATAGTGAAGATGATATTTTGTATAACAATGAATCTGATGATGATGGTGAAATAGTCACTGTTGCTGACAGATCAAATTACAGCAGATCAACAACTAAACGGTATAATATCAAGTATCACATTGCTAAACAAATAATAAAATTTAATTTTACCGTTGCCGAACAACAACTGTTTTGGCAGCTAATCAAACCTTTCTTAAATATCAAGATTCCAGGCCGACAGAAAAATATCAAATTCGATTTCATATTCGTTAAAATTTTTAATCTAATGACGATCTCTAACGATCGTCAGCAGGATCTAATATCGTTATGTAAACCAGTAAAATTTAAATCTGTCAAACAAAAGTATGAGTTAATTTATAATAGCATTATATCATAATCTACTTGGTTGGGATCCAACGGTTAAATTTATCGCTATACCCACGCCATTTGACTAAACTTTTATCCCCTTTTTTCTAATCACTTTCTCGATAACAAAAACATCCTGCTCAGTTTTCTGTAGTTCTTGTTCATAAAAACTACCTACGATCGGTTCCCCTGCCAGATCTTTTAAAACATACGTTACAGGTACTGTTAAAAGTACCTTATCAATTACAAATACTTCTTCGCTCCAGTTTGGAGTAAATCCTTTTGCAAATACCTTTTTTGTCAAAGAAATTCTAACTTTATCACCAACCTTAAATTTATGTCTGCGGTACATGTTTTCATTTGCTAATATCGGATTTTTAACAGCTTTTATAGGTGTCATTTTGATGGTTCGATGTTTCGTGTTATTATATTCACCTACGATTTGAGAAAGGTCATCGATGTACCTGTTGGTGTTTTTAGCTGTCATATGTTTGTGTAATTTTTTGTTTAGCGTGCGATTAAATCTCTCGACAACAACGCTTTTACCCTCGTTTCCTGTAACGTATTTTTTTATATTATTTTGTTCTAGAAACTGTTCAAACTTTTTGTTAAAAAACTCGGATCCGTGATCAGTCCAGATTTTATTTGGTTTTCTTTCTACACTCGTTATTATTTGTCTTAGCGCATCAGTCATTGAAGTCCCTGTATTATCCGAAACAGGTACACTGAAAGCATATTTGCTAAAAACATCTATAACATTAAACAAATACCTTTTTGGAGCGCCATCAGCGCCAACATTAAACTGAGCTAGATTAGATACATCCACCAAATATATTGCCCAGATATCATCTACACCATTAGCGACAACTTTACGTCGTGGAAACTTTTTTTTAGGTCTGTGCATCTCGACTTCAAGATCATCGTATACTTTTTTTCCAAGTCGAGACTCCCCGAGTCCGAGTTTATATTTTGCTCCAATCATTCCCTGAACAAATTTTCTATCAAAACGTTCTCGTAGATTTATTGGCTTCATATCACGTAATTCGTCTAACATTACCTTATCACAATCTAATTTTGAGTTTTCATGATCACGATAACAGATATCATGACGCATTGCTATTGCATCCACTTGATTATAAGGTTCTTGGCCTGGCAAGGGATTGTCGTTTTCATCTAGTTGTTGATCTAGTGGATTCCACGGACCAGTATACTTATGACCTGGCAAAGTCCAACCGCCTTTTGGTTTTGGCAATTTTCCAATAATTTTATGTATATCTATACCTGACCCTATTATTTCTCTGTTGTTACAACATTGACAGTATGCGACAATTTTATTTTGCTCAATACACAAATCTCTGTCAGAATCACAGTTGCATATCATTCTATATTTTTAATCGTCGACTAAAATAATATTAGGATAACCAGATCCTAGCCACGTCGCTGGAGACACTATCGCTGGAGATACTATCACTGGGGACGTTTTCTTTAAAAATGTATTTTTTCTTTTTCCACAGATTGCACAAATACTTTTTAATATTATCCTGTTGTTTTTTGTTTTTTCTGTTGTTTCATTAATATTTTCTGTTTTAGTTGTACACTTGAGACAGTATGTTGACATTATTATACTTGTAAGTTTAGATAAAATTAATTGCGATCTCATCATTAGCGTGAGACGGATGCTTGTCAAACTGTAAAATAAATTTTAAAAATTAACCTTTCTGCTCATCTGTTGGATAAACATTATACAATAATATCCACAAGCAGACGTTCCAACAGGTTGGAGTTGATTTGATGAATAATATATCTTTTTAAATTTTTTGTTCATATACTTTTTTATTACATCGCTTGGAGGAAGTCCAAACGAGTCAAAATAATTATTATTATAAACTGCTACCCAATGCGTGCCGGATCCGTCATTAAAATCTTGTATATTAATAACACACGAACTTACAGCTGATTGTGTTTTTATTGCTGCGAGCTCATCTTTAGAATAAACTCCGTGAAATCCAGGAACCGCTTTTAACTTATCAATGATATCAAAATTACTCAACGGGGTCGACGAGTTCCTGGTAATGTTAGACCACGTCCGATTCCTAAAAGATTTGGCAGCAGACTTCCCGCTAGTCCCGCCAAAAGTGGAGCGAACGGAATAATTCCTCCTTGTTTTGTTTGATTGCATATGCATTTGCATTTTAGTGTTGGCGATTTTGTTTTTGGTGTTGGTGATTTTGGTTTTGGTGTTCGTGATTTTGTTTTTGGTGTTGGTGATTTTGTTTTTAGTGTTGGTGATTTTGTTTTTGTTGTTTTCTTTTTTTTTGTTGTTGTTGATTTCTTTTTCTTTTGTGGCATTATAATATATTATTTACATAAAATTTACAATTTTTTTATTCCACTTCCACGAATGATACCATTAACTGCGACTGCTTTCTTCGTTGCGCCAGATATTGCTCCAGACGCTGCTGCTAGTCCTAATGTGCCTAAGACTGGCAAAATTTTAGGTATTATTGTACTAGTTAATACTGATAATGCCGGACCAAGAAAACCACCTTCTTTTGCCATCGCTGTCATTTGTGCAGCACTCAAATTTAAAACAAAAGTTTTTTTTTACGATCATACTTCTTTACTTGATTTTTTGTTAGCATTAATTTTGTTAAAACACCATCAGAAATATTAGGATTGATTTTTAATGATACCTGTTCTCGCTTTGCAATAGCAGCTACTAATTTTTTAACTTGGCCATCAGTCAAATATACTTCTTTTACAATATACCTTGCCATTTTATATAACAACTGCAGATTAAACTTGAACTGTCATTTTACCTCCAATAGAATCTACTGTGATAAATCTATCACTAATAACTAATGCGTATACGTATAACGGCGCTACTGGAACCGCTCCACTTGTTCAGGTAATTTCAATATCCGCTGTGCTGTCTACAGCTCGCTCGTTATGTTTACTACCATCAAAATGAAATATAGGATAAAGCGTACGAAATTCCTCTGCTGATATTTGAGATCCATCTTCAACATCTTGATATTTTTGCATTGCGTCAAGCAGGTACATGTACGGTCGAGAAACATTTTTATTAACGTCATCAGCAAAATTGCACTCGATAGCTCGTTCTGGATATTGCTTTGAATTTAATCTAGCGTATATTCGTCTGACATCAGCGTATTCAAATATTGCATTATTTTGTTGTTGGTTTCATCGTCGAGCGTGCTGTTGAAATACGACAAAGATATTTCTCGGCAGTTGTTCGCTTGATGTTGTTGTGACCCTCCATGTGTAGTCAGTACTATTTGGAACCGCTGTCTGATATATTTTATGCTGCTTAAAGTAAATTTTGTTTGTATGCTTATCAAGCGTACTATTTAATTCTGACATTTTAGTGATTGATGGTGTTATACGTGGCATCCACAAAGCGAGTTTGTTTATGATAAACTGTACATCAGCCCCTCCAGATCTAAACAAACAATCGTTTTGCTCAGCTCGATCTAAAATAAGCGTATGTTTTACTCCGCGAAATACTTTATCATAATCGCGACAAAAGCCGAAAATCATACTTAGCGGAAGCATTATTGTAATTTGACGTGATCCTGCTGCAAGTTTTCTTCGCCTAGCAAAACCTTCGTTATAACGTTGATTTCTTACGTCAAGTGTGTTAAGAAGCAAATTTAACATTGCAGTACCGTCTGCAGCTGCAGCTGGTGGTGTTATATTTAGATTATTAAAAGTTGCTGTAAGAGAAACTCATATGGCGTTTGCATTAGCATCTGCAGCAGGTGCGACACTATCTAGTGCAGCAGCATTAGCAATGAGAAAATTTCTCACAATTACAGCATTTTCATCAGCATCAGCTCCATGTACTATAGCGCCTCTTTTTAAAAATTCGGTTGATTCAGCTATACCACGTCCAGTATCTTTAAATCACATCATGTTAGTTGCAGTTGATTTTGAGTAATCGTCGGAAAATGAAATAATATTTAAAATTGTACTTGCAACTTGTAGATGACTTGAAATATCTTCTATAGTTTGATTGGCCAGTTGATATCTAGCACTTTTTTTATAAACACCAGCCGTTATTTATAAGAGCTACTTCTGTTCCAACTGCAAATGCAGCAGGTGGATTGGCTACTGTCATAATCTGACCACGAACTTCTAACATAGCCTTATGTGGCAGTAGAAATACATCTTCGTCTCTGGTGTTAAAGGTTCTAATACCAGTTTTATTTGGTTCGTTAGAATTTTCATCAAGGTACTCAACAAACTCGAATTCTGTCACATCGTTGTCGATGTCATAAGTTTCTGTTAAGTCGAGATAATTTTTAACAGACATTTTATTTTATTAGATTATACAAAATTTTATTGCGGCACTGTTACTTTAGATATTAATTTTTGTATGATCTGCTCGCCCTTTGGTGATAATAATTTTTTTGTTGTTGTTATCATAGCTTTTTGAGTTTCTTTTGTTGGAGCGATTTCTGAGATAACTTGTTTTATTTCAGATGTAGTCGGTGGATCACCTTTTATTTTATCAGCTATTTTTTGTCCCACCGCAGTCCCAGCGGCAGATGCAGCCCCAGTTGCAAACGCTTTACCAGCGTCAATAGCAATTGGTGCAACTTTACGTGCTAGTCCTGGAATATTTTCAATAACTTTAGTGAATATATTTCCAAAAAATCCTCCTACTATTTTTCTTCGATAAACTTTTTTTCTTTGTTTCATTATATTTGATGTTGTATAATTTTTACTTTTGCTCGCGTAGATGTAAATAATAAGTTACAACTTCATTACTAACATGTAACTGTTTTCCTGTTTGATCTGTCAACTGCATCCTTATGCTTGATATTTGATCTTCAACGTTTAAAGGATAATATATAATATGTCGTTGAGTTATTTGCATGAGAGAACCTGGCGGGACTTCTGGTGAGAAACTGTAAATCGTTTGACCTTTGCTACCTTTTGATGTATAAGAGCCAGAAGCAATAGAGCAATTTACTAATATTGTATTTACTTCTGTTATATTTGCTGGCAGTTCACTGTCATATGTAATAGGCTGATCAAGTGCAGTGTAAGTTTATTCAGTAAATCCTAACAGTTGTGCAATACTTCTTTCTCTTGGTTCAAGATTGATTGCTATATTTTTCAAAGTTATCCTAGTTCGCAATGTGTTATAATTTGCTGCTAATTCAAAATTATCAGCCACACCGTCAGCTTTTGTTATGAGCTCTTTGATCGTCTTGTTTAGATCTTCAATATTATAAGCTCCTTGCGGAATTTTTGTTTTTTTTTGTTGTAGATATTGGAGATGTTGTAATCATAGTAAAATACATTTCATCGTTAACATCATTTTTCACGTTAGGTATAGCATTCCAGCAAGTACAAGAAATTAATCCAATTTCATATTGTTTTGTAGGATCTAGTTGGATAGGTGGAATATAATTTACTGAAAAATTTGCGCTATCTTCTGTAGACTCGCTAGAGTTTAGTAATAATGTTGTTTGCATTCCTTTAATATTATATCATTTTACAAAATTAAGTCGCGGTGTAAAGTTTCATATTCGTCAGATGTTAATAATTCACTCGATCTTAGATGATCAAGTATGTCAATGATTTCATTATCAAGTTCAACACTAACATTCCCAGCTTCCTTTGATGATATTAATAACATTAATCTACCTATCATTTCAGTAGTTGAAGTAAATACTTTTACACCAGTTCCTGTTCTTACTCTACTTTTTTGTATACGAGATTTATCAAAAGTAAAAAAATTCCTTCTAAAACTCCACCCACTACCAAAAGGTTTTGCTCTACTATTTTCTGCTGTTTTTTTTAAACGTGAGAGCAATGACACCGTTTCTCATTCTATTATAAAGTGGAAGCATATCATCAATTTCTGTAACCGTGTTTATTTCATCTTTAGCAGCAGCTCCGTCTTTAAATATTACATCTAATCTATCGATTAATACTTGATATTCTACATCAATCCACCTGCTTATATTATTAATATCACTTATATTTTCTTTGTTTAAAAAATCATCATATTCACTACCTTTTATCTCATCATTTGCTTTTTTTTATAAAATAAAGTCTTTGATCTCCAACTTCCATAAACTTTACAGTAAGCTCACCAACTCTTTGTTGCTCCTCTTTGATATCTTTTATATCTCCTGATAAACTTGTTATAATATTTGTTATTCCTTGCGTTGTTAACTCTGCTAATCTTCGCTCAAGTTCCAGTGGATTGTTTATCAATCGATCTGTTTCAGCTTGTCTAACCGCAGGATCAGCTATATTTGCTGTAAGTGCCTCAATCAGTTTTCTTTTTTATTCATCAGATCTAGTAACAAGTTTTGCAGCAGCTGCTTCCTGTTGTTCTCTAATAATTCCAACCAAACCTTTTTCCTGTAGTTGTTTAAGTTCTTCTTCTGACAGTGGTTTAGTTTCAGGTTGTTTACCTAATAATGCTTCAGTAACCGGCTTGAAAATTGTAGCTGTTGTTTCTGTAGCAGTTACTTGCCCACGTCGCGCTTCTTGTACTTTTTGCTTAAGTGATGCCTGAGATTGAGCAAGTTTTTTTAGATCTTCTATGTGTTGTCTGTATCTTGCTCGTTTGTCCATTATTATAATTATAAATTTTATAAAATTGAAACGCTTTACTGTAAGTGTCAATACAACAGCGAAACATTTTAGTTGGATCATTTGTAAGTTTATCAAACAAGAAAAAGTTAAATTTATCTTTTGTAGCATTACGGTAAAGTTCAATAAACTTATCTTTTGTCACGCCACCGCATTGCTCGCTTGCAATATTTCTAACGTCAACATTATCCAGTCCTGGAAATAAAATAAAACAACCCGTATTTCGCCTAATAAACCTGTCAACATTATAAAATCCTTGAGCGAGATAATAGAATTACACTGTTTGTTACGTGACAGTGAGAAATATGATCTTATTTTGTTCATCTCCATGTTATTTAGCGGAATATCATCAAAAACTACTATCTTATGTTCATCTGCATCAAGTTGATTAACTGGAATAAGATCTTCTGGCTGCCTAATTATAAAAAAATCTTCACCAGCTTTAAGATCATCACGAAGTTTTTCATTATACTCACTTAATAACTCATACTTATCTTGCTGTGGATTGATTATGTAAATATAAACTCTATCGTAGTTAAAATTATCACCAAAAAGCAAGTTCATAAGTAAATTTGTTTTCCCCGATCCAGTTCGCCCAACAATAAGATAATGACAATCAGGAAGTTCATTGTTATGTTTATGCTTCACTAGTCTCTCTGTATCAAAGTTTAATATCGACGATTTTGCCATTTTATATAATATTAAACTAGTGCTGATAATTTTATCTAGGACAGTAAATAATGAGCTACTATACAAAATTTGGAACACTATCAGATTTATCAACAAAAGGTTACCAAGGTGACTTATCCAAATATGCAACTCTTGATCGGCTCAAAAATGAAATCAATAATTTACTAAATCTTACCAGTGTAGATCCAGATGAAGTTGTCATTTTCCAGGACAAAGAAGGACGATTAAAGACGAGTAACGTAAAACTGTCAGATGTAGTTGTACGAAATCCAAGTGGGAATATTGTTATGACACAAAACAAGATTACAGATCTTGGAAACCCAACTGAGGACGGGGATGCTGTCACTAAAAAATACGTCAATGATTGGGACGCTTCAATTAATAATGAAATCACAGCGCTCAAAACTGATTTTGCCTGTCACGTGAACACATTTTTAAGTTTTCGTAGAAACATAAACAAAATTAGAGATGAATTTTTTGGAAATCCATCAAATGTTAACATTACACTCGCTAATATTAACACAAAAATCAATGATATTAACACAAAACTCAATGATATTATTAGTGGAATTCCTAATATTGTTGAGAAAACAAGTATGGTTAAAATTCCTCACAAACAGATTAAAAATATTGTGTATACTGTTGCATCTGGTTATAGTGGATGGACATCACAAAACAAATCTATCAAATATATTGCAGAAGTTACCGGTGTGTATAGATTGTCAGTGTTTAGCAGTGTAAAGTTTAAAATATTTACCACATATTCATGGCGTTATTTAGATGATGACATATTTGGAATATTATCTGTAATATTAATCAAAAATTCTGAGGAGGAATTTACACTTGAACCAACTGATAAAAATTTTGTAGGTCCTTATCTGTGGTGTTTGGAATTTGTAGCTGATTTATCATAACTATGTAAACAAATATTATAATGAAAAGAAGTATAGTTGATTTTAATCACATTTCAAAAGATATTGCAGAACAGGATGTGGAGGCACTAAACAATACTACAAATATTATCATAAGAAACTTTGGTGTGTTAAAAAATGTTACAAATACTATAACAAGATCCTTCGAGTAATATCATATCTACCCTTGTTAATGACCAGTTCTGGTATAATTTCAAGTGGGGTATCATTAAATCCATTTTTGTTAATTATATCTGGTATTGGTGTTTCACTGACAGCGGCATGTAAAAAAGTAGAACCAAGACTTTTGATAAAAAAAAGCACGGATGTTTAACGTCAATTAAAATTACAAGAAACTACTTGATCAGATCCGGTCTTACCTACGAGGAGCTAAATATAATATGGATGATTTATTACGTGAATTTCGTATTATTGACAATATGTTAACAGATATTCTACCAATGAGAGTTAGCAAGTATGAAAAAAAAATATCACTAAAAATATGAGTAACGTAAAATTTTATCTAAACTTAAGATATAATATAACTAAAATAATATCATTTTCATTCTAATGCTAGTTTAATTTCCGCCTTGTTAACTGAAACGTTCTAATGCACAGTTTAATTTTCATCCTGTTATCTGATAAAAAATTTGTGGTAAAATCTATTTGCCGTTTTTAGAATAATCATATTCCACACATACGCTGTTCTAACAAATTCGTCACTTCTGTTGACAGAGCTTATGGCATTCCAACACCTGTTGTTTTGTCTGGTTACAAAATATCTGTCTACATAGTAGTAGTAAAGGGAAATGAGGGGTTTGGCGGGGGTGGGGGAGGAGGTGTGGGAAGGGGGGTGGGCCAAAACCCTCATTTCACTTTACTACTCAAGATGCCAGGAAATAGTTGCATCCCAGAGCCAATTCAACCCCAAACCCTAATAAACCCTTACAGCGGCTCTGGGGATTTGCACAACAAACAACAATATTTGTTCCAGACTATAAAAAAGAATAAAGATTGAAAATTGCAATCAACTGAGAAATATAAAGAAGAACATAACAGAAGTGGATGAATTGCAATAACACACTAGCCCGATCTACTGTTATGAGGCAAGATACTATGATGAAGATACTACATGCTACAAAAATATTGCAATCAACGGAGAACTGTAACGAAGATTTCAACTCAAGTGGAAAAATTGCAATACAACTTACTGATAAAACACACTATGATACCAGCAACAAATGAAAACCTAGATAGAAAAACATTGCAATCAACAGAGAAATTTAAAGAAGAATACAACAGAAGTGGATAAATTGCAAAGCAAAACTGACTCACTCCTCCCATACAACACAAGATAACTATAATAAAGATATATATACTACGGATATATTGCAATCAAATGAGAACTATAAAGAAGATCACAACAGAAGTGGACTCATTGCAATACAACATACTTTCATTGAAATTAGCTGACAATAAAGAAGATCCGGACAAAGAAAATCAATTGAAATCAACAGAGACAAATAACGAAGAATACAACAGAAGTGGATATATTGCAATTGAACACCGCCCATGGGAGGACAAGGACTATTGGTAGCCCTACTTAGCTGACTATAATGAAGATCTGGATAATATAATCAATTGCAATCAACAGAGATAAATAACGAAGAAAACAACAGAAGTGGATAAATTGCAGCTGAGACAAGCCCATCGGGGGGGGGGGGGCCTGGGTTTGTTGGTGGCCCTCTTGGTGTCGTTGGCGTGCTGCTGAATTGAGTGGCTTTTGACCTCACCGGAGTTTTAAGGATCAGGGTCTCAAGGTCAAGTTCGAAGCGGAAAGATCTAGCCAGGGATCAAGTCCCCCTATGCGGAAACGGGCCGATGGCCAACCGTGTAGGAGGGTATTGGAGGCCCACTCTTCGGGTGCATCCTCTGGTCTGTAGAGAAAGCGGGAGACTCCAAAAGTCGTCAAGCAAACGTACATGCACATACGACTATAATTTCTACTACTACTACTGGATAAAATCTTAGGTTAATCCATAGCAGTGGGGAGGGTGAAAAGACAACAATTGAGTCGCTTTGCAAGTAAACAAAATCTTTGAAAAGAATACGTCAACAATAGCATAACCACAGGAGTCTGCAGTTTTATTAATAAAGCACGACGAAATTTTTGACTACATGAAATCACCTTAACGGTATTATTATTGTATAATACCGTTAAGGTTTTTTCATGTAGTCAAAAATTTCGTCGTGTTTTATTGATAAAACTAATACCGTTAAGGTGATTTCATGTAGTCAAAAATTTCGTCGTGCTTTATTAATAAAACTGTAGACTCATGTGGTATAACTAAACTGAGCTAACCTAAACGATTTATATTACCGGTTCTTACCTGTATGGAAATATACTCCGTTAGAGACTTTGGTTTAGCGTTATTGACCTTTATTTTTTTTAGCCAGTTGCAGCAACCTTTGTTTTTTGTTTAATTACTCGAGCAAAATTTTGTAGGGTTCACCCTCCCTGCTGCTCGCCGCATTGGATTTATGTGATGGTCGTCCGTGAGTGATGCGTTGGTACGTGTAGTGTTTCAGTCTTCGTGCGATTCTGAAGCCATAAAAGACACGTGAGAAAATTCGATCGAGCGGAGATTTAAAGTCACGCTTGCATTTCTCGTGTTATTTTATAATACCGTTAAGATAATTTCATGCTATCAGAAATTTCGTTGTGCTTTATTGATAAAACTGCAGACTCCTGTTAATTTCATAAGAAAGAGTACAACAACACGGGATTTCGCATTTTTGCGTTATTCCAAGTAGAAACCTAATAAATCTTGCTGTTAAATAAAGCATGGAAGTTTTCGCAGAAAATTATACAATCAAATTGCTATCTACCGAAGGATAAACTATTTAAGTGTGAAATTGTGATACAATGTTTTCCCGCAGCGGAAGCATCCCAAAGTACATGCGCAATCATAATGGATAAAAAAAAAAAAGCTATTTAAGTGTGAAGTTTATGATGAAAGCTTTCCTGGGAATGAAATATTAAAACTGCACATGTCTATATAACAAAAAAAAAACAACGTTTAAGTGTGCAGTTATGTGGTGAAAGCATTGCTGAGAATGGAAATTTAAAACACCACATGCGCATTCATCCTAGAGAAAAACCATTTAAGTGTGAAGTATATAATGGAAGCTTTCATCGGAATGTAAATTTAAAACAGCACATGCCCATTCATATTGGAGAAAGACATTTGTGTGTGAAAACTGATAAAAAAAATTTTCTCAAAAAGTAAATTTAAAACAGCACAGGATGATTCAAACTAGAAAGAAACCGTTTAAGTGTGAAGTATGTAAAGTAAGCTTTTCTCAGAATGGAAGTTTAAGACGGCACTTGGGCATTCATACTGGAGAAAAACCATTTAAGTGTGAAGTATGTGATAAAAGCTTTTCTAGGAATGATCATTTAAGAGGGCACATGGGAATTCATACTGGAGAAAAACCATTAAAGTGTGAAGAATGTGATAAAAGCTTTTCTAGGAATGAACATTTAAGACGGCACATGGGAATTCATACTGGAGAAAAGCCATTTAAGTGTGAAGTATGTGATAAAAGCTTTTCTAGGAATGAACATTTAAGAGGGCACATGAGAATTCATACTGGAGAAAAACCATTTAAGTATGAAGTATGTGGTGAAAGCTTTTCTCAGAAAAAATATATAAAAGAGCATATGCATATCCATACAGGAGAAAAGCAATTCAAATGTGAAGTGTGTAATAAAAGCTTTTCTTGGCAAGGAAATTTAAAACGTCACATGCGCATCCATACTGGAGAAAAGCCATTTCAATGTGAAGTATGTGATGAAAGCTTTGCTCATAACATAAGTAAAAAATTGCACATGTACATTCATACTGGAGAAAAACCATTTAAGTGTGAAATATGTGATAAAAGCTTTTCTATGAATGAAAATTTAAGACGACACATGAAAATTCATACTGGAGACAAACCATTTAAATGTGAAGTATGTAGTGAAAGTTTTTCTCGGAAAGATTGTATGAAAGAGCACATGTGTATCCATTTTAGAGAAGAGCGATTCAAATGTGAAATATGTAATGAAATCTTTTCTTTAAATACACATTTAAAACAGCACATGCGCAATCATACTGGAGAAAAGTCATTTAAGTGTGAAGTATGTGATAAAAACTTTGCTCAAAATGGAAATTTAAAACGGCACATGCTCATTCATACTGGAGAAAAGCCATTTAAGTGTGAAATATGTGATAAAAGCTTTTCTATGAATGAACATTTAAGACGGCACATGGTAATTCACACTGGAGAAAAACCATTTATGTGTAAAGAATGTGATAAAAGCTTTTATAGAAATGAAAATTTAAGACAACACATGGGAATTCATACTGGAGACAAACCATTTAAATGTGAAGTATGTGGTGAAATCTTTTCTCTGAAAGATTATGTGAAAGAGCACATGTGCATCCCTATTCGAGAAAAGCAATTCAAATGTGAAGTATGTAATGAAATCTTTACAATGAATACACATTTAAAACAGCACATGCGCATTCATACGGGGGAAAAGTCATTTAATTGTGAAGGATATGTTGAAAGCTTTTCTATAAAGGGAAGTTTAAAACAGCACTTGATCATTCACAGTGGAGAAAAGCCATATAAGTGTGAAATATGTGATAAAAGCTTTGATAAAAATGGAAGTTTTAAGCATCACATGCGCATTCATACTGGACAAAAGCCATTTAAGTGTGAAATATGTGATAAAAGCTTTGCTCAAAATGGAACTTTTAAGCATCACATGCGCATTCATACTGGAGAAAAGCCATCTAAGTGTGAAGTATGTGATAAAAGCTTTTCTAAAAATGAAAGTTTAAGACGGCACATGAGAATTCATACTGGAGAAAAACCATATAATTGTGAAATATGTGGTAAAAACTTTTCTCGGAAAGACCAAGTAAAAAGGCACATGTGTATCCATACTGGATCAAAGTGATTCAAATGTGTGGTATATAATAAAAGGTTTCCATATAATGTAGATTTAAAACAGCACATGAGGATTCATACTGGAGAAAGAAACCAGTTTAGTGTGAAGTATGTGTTGAAAGTTTTGTAGGAGTGTACGGTTGGCCGCAGCTACATATGGTGTCAGGGGTCCAGTTTTCGTAATTTGGCCCCAGGCAAATTTCTTATCTGAAGGCTATGATGTGGCTTTTTAAGCTATAATGTTTAGTAACTAAAGACATGGATATATTTGTGAACTAGGTGTTTCAGGCTTGTTTTGTTCTTGAAATTGATGTCAGGCATGTACACCTTTCTTAGTTACTCTGCAGTATGTTGATAGTGAAATGCCATTAGTTGGCTAGGAAGAAGAGTTAGCCTTCCAATAGAAGTAAACACATGGATTTGGGGCAAGTAGAGAAATCTCAAAAAAGTCTTGGAAGACATCTATTTTGAACTGCATCAGCCAGTTTAGTACACACATATTTGCAGAATTATCATCTAGGAAAAGGGCTTGTGTTTGCACTGTGAGCACCACATGATGTCAAATATGACCTTTGGACATGAAAATTGCAAGTATAAATTTGGGGTTGGGGTGCATAAACTTCTGCTGTAAACTGCCACTGACTTCTCTGGTCAAATGGATAATATTTTTATGCTTTGTTTTAATATAGGTATCTAACAATATGGACCTTCTTAATGTCACTTGTGTAGTTGACTTTTTATTATTTTTTTGTACTATTTCACTGATTTTGGCATCAAATTTGTACATAAAAGGTGGCCGCTACTCCCGTAAGGAAAAATGACTTTTTTATGATGCAGTCAGCCATATATATTATACTTTTCTGTTTCTTTGTGTATATTTAAATAATTTTTGTGCATTAACTTCATTATATTTCATTCCTTTTTCCATATATCATGTATTGTTTGTATGTAATGCTCTTTGGAGAGAGAAGTAACTGTGTTTTGTACCTCATTTTGAGAATTGCTTACATCATGAAAAATGAACTTAACTTAGTAAATATAGAACCAAAATGGTGACCACAATGTACTGTCTTGAGCAGCAGGGATGGTGAATCTCACAAAATGAGTTTTCGAGCAAATTTTCTATATATAATAAAGATCAAAAAAGGTCAATAACGCTAAACCAAAGTCTCTAACTGATTATATTTATTTACTGTTAAAAACCGTTTAGGTTAGCCCAGTTTTGTTATACTATTATTGAGTTATTTTTTCATGATTTTGCTTACTTGTAAAGCTATTTAATTTTTGTCCTTCCCCCTCCATGCTGCATCTTACTGTTAAGGGAGTTAACCAAAGATTTTATCCAGACCAGTCTACAAGCATATGCATAAATTAATATATAGAGTTCTGTTTCTTAAGTCAATAATATTTCCATCCTGATTTATGAGTTTGAAATTCATTCTTCAAATTAATGGATTATGGACAAGCAGGCAGGCTTGATTTATTGGCTCATATAAAATAAGCCCCCCTGGGGGTGTTTGAATATTGGAGGAACCATATAATATATATCCCTGCTGGGCCTGATTAGACTTAGAGAGGTTAACATGGTAACTGCAGTCACTTATACCCCATACTAAATTAATTGCCCTGGCCGATGTTATATTAATAATATTAGTCCAGATATGAGAACCTGTTCCATATGGGTCATTATTATATTTATGAATTGCTGGGGTTCGGATTAATTTTTTGCAGGAATTACATCTTCTCTTAAAATGTTCATCAATAAGATCACTGATATTTGTAACTTCTCAGAGTTAAATCCAGGTATTATAAATGTTGATAGTTGTTCTTCTGTAATTCCATAATGTTTTAAAAATTCTGTTGTAAATAATCGCTTATGACTGACACCCTGAATTAGGTCATCTTCATTAACTATATAAGAACTAATAAATTTATCTGCTGGTGCGTTTAATGTTTTTTTCTCTGTCAACAATAGTTCTATTTACATGTTCTAAGTTGGTTGCAATTTGAATTAGATGTATTGTTTCAATTATTTGATTTTTTTAAATCATTGTTATAAAAAGTGTTGATGCTGGAAAGTCAAGTTTTAGATCATTTAACACACGTTCATGTTCAGATTTAATCGGCCTTGATAATTAGTTAATTTGCTCAACATAAGGTGTAGATATTCTTGCTAAACTTTTCTTACCTAGAATGAAATTTATAAAATAAGTATGATGCATATACTCACGATAACTGAGTGTAGTACTCTCCATAAATGGATATTTTTTGTATATTCTGGAAGTTGTATAAATTTCTTAACATCTATTATGAAATCAGATTGCTGTGGTTCTGGTAGAACCTGATAAGCCAATGCAACTTCAGGCCATCCTAACACTGATCTCATCAAACTTTGATAAATATCTACAAATAGTCAGGAGAATGTATTTCAATCACCGACGATAAGTTTGGTTCACATACAGTAATAGCTATCTTCGACTCTCCCAGTTATAGACTTAACTCTGCGCTGGAATTCTTCATTTATTTGCTCTATCTGATAACTGCCATTTGAAATACTAATTGCCAATCGGGAGTTCCATCAGACTTATTTTTATTTGCGAATACTAATGAATTATTTGGCTGTAGTCCACCAAATGGTTTTGATATTAGGCCAGCTATAATGAACACGTAACTGAGCTAATGCTATCTCGTTTACTGGAATTGCAGTAGGAAAATTAACGTTAAATTCAGGATTGATTGAACTATCGATATGGTAGTTTTTGAAGGAGTTGAATTAGTGACGATCTGCTGTAATAACTCTCAACTCAATATCCAAACGATGTACAGGTGATGACATTATTGTTATTATTATTGTTTAATTCTCCATTTATTTTATTCTGGTTATTGTCACCATAATTGTTAGTAATTCTAAATGCTTCATCGTAGATTTTGATTATCGTTACGAACACCTCAGATATTTTACAATCACTGAGATACGTGGAAATATACCCAGATAGTTTAGAGTAGGTTGTTATTGCAGTATGCAACTTTATCATATACTCACGTTATTTGTCATTCGCACATGTAGTTATTTTTTTAAACAATAATACTGAGAACACCTCCTATAGTCGTTGAAGTTGGAGCAATAATTGTTATAATTGCTGGAGCTGTCATTGTTAATGTCGATAATAGTAGAATCTGAGTACAAAACTATATCAATAACTACCATACGTATACAATATGTATTTACTTTTGTGTATAATGGTCGATGGTATTTTCTAATTTGGTCAAATATTCACATGCTTAATTATATCTGTGACGTTGAACGTCGATAGATGACGTAGTTATTTGATCCATTAGACTATGACGTTTAATAACTAATTCTCGGCACCTCAGCAACAAATTCCAAACACCAATAATAATCGGCGTATGTTGTTTTTTTTATCTGACGGTTCAAGTATAAATTCTTCTTCAATATTTTTATATATTATTATGGATATAACTCCAGTTGTAATATCCAACTCTTTAAACCAGCATCAACTGTATACATAATTTTTTTTAATCTGCTTGTGAGGAATTTTAATTATACTCGTTTTATCAATAATGCCAGGAATTCCACTTATAATATCGTTAAATTTTTCGTTAATATTAGCGAGTGCAATATCAACATTTGATGGATTTCCAAAAAATTCATTTTTAAGTGTTTATGTTTCTGCAAAAATTTAAAAACGTGTTCACGTGATCACTAAAACCAGCTTTGAGCGTGGATATTTCATTACTGATTGGAATTTCTTTATTATCGACGTATTTTCTTTGCAGCAGTATCAAACTCAAATTCTGGCGGTCTTAAATTACTAATACCATTATTATTCATGTTGAGAAATGCACTCATTATACCACCGTTGGTTCATACGTACTTAGATTTATGATCGTTAATTTTTTTTTATTCATAATAAGGTCTCCACTAAACACACCGCCAGTCGTCCTGACATAATCGTTAACTGACTTACCGGAATCTTGTATTTTACCACCACCATCGCTTATGTAAACTAGAACCCCGGCGTCGATTATATTCAAGACAGGTCAGCATAACATTTTCAGGGGTGTGACCAAGATCACTATTAATTCTATCTACGGTAAATTTTTTTCGGATTGTTATTCGAATATAGCCATAACATTATAGTGTTACAACTTGCACAGTGATTATTCTATACTTGTTTTAGTGTTATAATAAATTCAGTATCAATATCGAAGTCATGCTTATTATTTTTTTTTTGGTCACATTGCTTATAAGACTTTCTTCGTTTCTTACAGCAGCGTCATTAGTAATCTCCCCAGTTATTACGTGATCTATAATAACCCTATGTAGCTGAGTTATATGTCTGACGCGAGATACTGCAAGATAGACTAAGTTTGACCACTCGATCGACAATCCAGATATTTGTATCAGAGATAGTAAATCCCTGTTATGAATAAATCGTTATAGCGTATCCTAACGTCCACGGTGACTTATCCATACTCGATGCGCTCTGAACAATATGGAAAGCGACCAAAACAATATCATTCAGTACCAGATTTTGTACTCCGCCACCAGGAATTTAAAGATCAATATTCTGTCGTCCAGAATCTTCAGGGCAATAACATAATGGTACAGGTAGATGCAATTTTTTTTCTTTATGTAACGTAAATAATTTCTTTTGTAATTCATCACAAACTATCTTTCTACTTGCGACTATCAAATCAGTGGGTCTCCATAAGGTCCAAAAATCATTCATGGTTGCTTCTGGAATTACTATAAGCATTATCTCACATTGTATTTTATCTGGTTATAGCCTGATTAACCTTTTAAGTTCTTTCAATGGTTCATCAATAGCTTTATGGTCATCATGTATTTCTTCATAATACTCTACATTATTCTTCGGCCATTAATGTGGAGACTGCTCAACAAAGGGCGGTGGTTGACCATAATCGCCGCACATAATCACAGCAGTATTTTTTGTCAATAACCATTCAAGAAATTTTTTAGTGTTTCTAACGACACCGTGTCTATCTTGTCCCATGTAACATACTTAGATATATATTTTTCACCCATTCGCTCAGGCGTCCATGCGTCTCCGCACCATCAAAAGAAACTATGATAGGTACATCGTTCTTTTATCTCTCTGGCGAGTTTATGTGTAGGTCTCAAAACAATCATATCTGAATGGTTGTTAATAAATGATTTAATCGCACGAGTTGTTTTACCTGACCCTCCCCACTCATTAAGATAAAGTCTTATGTCTAGCCACAGGATTTGTAATATCTTTCATTAATTTCAACGTCAGCAAATTCAGAATAACTTAGTGTATTTTCTTGCTTTATCCTTGATGTCCCCAACTCACCATTACCGAATTGCGGCTTTAATAAATCCTTATATTTTTTGTTTATATAAAATGAACCCTTATCGACTCTAACAGCATAGTGACGAAATCTATTTATCATCGACAGTAGATTTATAGAAACATAGGCTAGCATTGAGGATATTAAATGAGTAAACTGTGGTGAGCCGCTCTTAATATAAATCACAATGGTACCTAGTTTGTTCCCATCCGATAAATAAGCATTACTTAGGCTTATAAATGTCTTTTTCTCCTTTGTTTCAGCGATTATAAAATCTAACTCAGCAACGTTCATAATCAATTTTGTACAGTGTCATTTATGACCGTATGAACTACCTTGAGTAAACTTACCGATTATCTTTCTACCAAGAACTTTTGCACGTTTTTCATCGTGCTTGTCCCTGCATTTACGTATATTATTAGTAATTTTAATAATGCCATATTCGGCAAGGTCAGGAAAGTCTTTTCTGGCACCTTCTATATTAAATCTGTCCGGTTATGGTAACCAAACATGCTTTTGTAGACTATAGGATATAAGTGCTTCATTTATCTTCAACGATACTAATATTCCACCATCAAGCATATATCTTAATAACACTGTTAGCGCCCAACATTTTTCTGAAAAATGATTGCTAAACATAAGTAAAAGGATGGAGATCCTTTGCGAACTCGAATGATTCTATACATGCAAATGCTCTTATGTCAAAATCTGTTAAGGTTCCATTTATCGAAACTGGCCATGTGATGTGTAGGGTGGCCGAGTCTGTCAAAGTATTTAGAACACTTATCCAAGAAAACTCCCAGCAAAACGTGCAACCATATAGACTAAGATAACATCATTATAATTATATTTTGTATTACATAATCCACCGAGTCCATATATTATGCAACTTTTTTGTATATTTTCATTATATCCTGATCTTGTCGGTGAAACAATTATTCAGTAGTTGTCTAATTTTGACATCGTAAGAAGTATATTTTAGTGCAAGATTTCTCATTTCTTCATAAAGAGGTTCTGTATGATAAACATCACCGTTATGCTGAGCAAATTGATCGTAATCATGTTTTGAACTAAGAAATACCCAAACAGATACAGGGTCACTTTGTTGATTTTTGTTCAAATCAACTATATGACCATTACAAAATGTAATCATTCTGTCTGCATGTGCATTATGATCAACGATAGTTATAGGGCTTCCATTTTTTATATTTTGGTTTGTACAATATATCTCCTATTAGTGTTTTTTCAATTATTGAAAATCTTAATAACTTATCTAGTTCAGCAACGTCCTTAATAGATGCACCAGAATCTTGAACCATTTCTGCCCATTTACAAACTTTTTTACGTCTTAAATCTGTTAATCCATATCCATGCATCGCATTTGGGAAATGTTCAGTAATACGCTCAGCCACACAGTTTATTCTTGACTCTCACAGTCTCATCGGTTTGAGATCTGCAATATTAGGTTTATCATTCAGCGAATAGAATTCATACACTACAGCAGTAACAGGATACCCTCGCTCAAAATACGGTCTATCAATACCAGTCAGTATTCCAGATTGGGATTTATTATCTAATAAAACGATATTATTTGCAGACTATATATGAACGGGATCTCTTTTATCGCGAATAATCCAAATATCGTCTGCTAGTACAATAAATTTTATGAAAATAAAAAGAAATTTCTTTTTGGCTTCACGGATAGATTTGTTTATATCTGCATACGTTTAAGCTATATCTTGCATCAAAACACTAAATTTATATTCTGGTAGTCTGTCAAGATCAAATCTAGTAGCAGATGGTTCAGTTGCGAGGTAATTCCTCCATTAATATAATTAAGACAAATATTCAAATTGAAGTTTATTATATAGAAAATAGATGTATTTGGATGAAAATTGGACATATTTCTTATTGTAATACTGCGGTTTCCATATGCAGAGTAACAAATACGGAAGTACGGGGCCAAAACCATGTATTCAATATGGTATTGGAAACACAGTTATGTGCAAATTGTGGTGTTGAAAAATATAGAGAACTTAAACGTTATTATGATCAAAAATTATCCACATGTAAATCTCAAATATAGACAGAAAATGATTATCTGACCAGTTTTCAAAATAATCATTTACACACACACACACACACACACACATATATATATATATATATATATATATATATATATATATATATATATATATATATATATATATATATATATATATATATATATATATATATATATCAAAAATATTTTCTCAGGCATCCAGTATATACAAATTACAAGCCAAAAAGATGGTGCTATTAGGAACTATAGATTGAAAAAAATCATTGGGTAATCTTAGTAATACTCGTTATTTTAGATTTAATATGAATGGAAATAAACATTATTTATCTCATATATTCATATTTCAGAGTTTTCAGGGAGTCGTTAAACATGGACTCGTTATTGATCACATAAATTCAAACATGAAAGATAAAATCCTCTGGAGAACTTACGAAATATCACAGAGTCAGAACTGTAGTGTAGGAAATACTGGTATTTCTCCTACGACTCCTAAGTCGGTTATATCTCCTAACAAGGGTTCTGGTGAAAAAATAGTTTTTAATTCTATGAACACAGTTGCCAGTTATTTTCATATTTGCATGCCTTCAATAAAACGTGTAGCTGTTCATAAACGAAAATCTACATATTCAATAAAATATGATCAATGGATTATATTTGGATATGATTAATAACTGTGCACTTTTAACTCAGAAAAATAAATATTATTTTACTATATATAGTTAGACTTATCATTTAACTACAACTACAGTTCCTGACTATTTCTGGGGTTACTGTCCTCAGTTCCGCTGGCATTTATCATAGAATCAAATAACATAATCTTTCTCAATTGCATTGCACGATTGTCTATCATTTTTTTTTCTTTCGTATTCGCGAGACAGTGCACTTTATATCTTCTCGACTGAACGCGCAAGAGGTGCGAATAGCTTCACCTGTGTATCATCTACAACAGCTAAATATTCTAGCATAGAATTATATATAGATTTTATGAATCAGTAATAGGAAGGCAATGTGAATTTAATCAGAAGTTTTCTCTGCTGTAATGATTCAAAGTCATATATAATCTTTTCTGGGTCGAGATTACCGGATAAATTTATTCCGTCATGCTTTAATTTTTTAATAGCATAAACAATAGCATTAATATTTTCACTGTTTATTATATATATATATATATATATATATATATATATATATATATATATATATATATATATATATATATATATATATATATATATATATATATATATATATATATATAATTGACATACAAACTTCAAAAAAAAATTTCTTTCGATTATAATGTTTACTCTACGAGCGTATGTATAAATTAATATATAGAGTTTCTTTTCTCAAATCAGTAATATTTCCATCCTGATTTGTGAGTTTGAAATACATTCTTGATAATAATGGATTATGTACACGCAGGTAGACATGATTTATTGGTTCAGATACAATGAGCCACCCCGGGCTGGATTGAATACTGGACGAATATAATATATATCACTGCTGGGCCTGGTTAGACTTAGAAAGGTCATCGTAGTAACTACTGTTGATTATATCGTATACTAGATTCAGTGCGATGGTGGATGTTATATTAACAATATTAGATGAAATATGACGTCCTCTTCCATATGGGTCATTATTATATCTGAGAACTGTTGTTAGTAGGGCTCATTTTCTCCATGAATCAAGTATTTTTGGAAAACATTCATCGATATTAATAAAATCAGGAATATTTGCTTTAGATGCAAGAATATTTGATATTGTTTCTTTGCTCTCATCGGAAATAACAGCTACAGATCTAAGATGATAACGTACATTCCTGTCTAAAATGTGCTTAAGGTAATTAAAATCATACAATATTGAATTAAATATGTTGAATCCCTTCAAAGTTATGTTCTTTTGTGTCATTGCTGTAATGGTGTATTATGCTAGTAATACGATTTTTAACAACATTGCAAGAATTATTAAATTCATCATTCATTGCCCTATTTATTGTAATGATAGGTATTTTACTAAAAAGCCATTCTGGAGGTCCTCTTGTGTAAATTTCCCTTAGATTAAGAATACTTTCTGTGTTGTCAATTAAAAATTTATTGACTGTCCATCGATACATTTTTTTTTAAAATCAGGAATCTCCTTAAACTTTCTGTTATTAGTTTTAAATTCCTCGATTTTTGGTTCTGGTGGACCTTGATAGACCAGTGCAACTTTAGGCCATCCTAACAATGATCTAATGAAACTTTGATAAATATCTACAGCATAATCAGGAGAATTTATTTCGATCACCGACGATAGTGTTGGATCATAAACAGGAATTGCTATTTTGGATTCTTTCCTAGTAATAGATTTAATTTTGCGCTGGAATTTCTCATTGATTTGTTTTATTTGATAACTGCCAGTTCTCATGCTAACTATTTGCCAAAAGGGAAATTCATCAGATTTATTCTTATTTGCGAATACTAATGAATTATTTGGCTGTAGTCCACCAAATGGTTTTGATCTAATATTAGGCCAGCTATATTAAACCCGTAAATGCTATCTCTTACTGCAATTGCGGCTGGAAAGTTAATGCTGAATTCAGGATTGGTCGAACTTATTGATATCATAGTAGTTTTGAAGCAGTTGTATTTAGTGACGATCTGCTGTAACAACTCTCTTGACATTGTCAAGGACTCAATATCCGAACGATGTTCAGACGCTGACATTATTGTTATTGTTATTGTTTAATTCTCCATTTATTTTCCTTTGGTTATTGTCACCAGAATCACTAACGATTCTGAATACTTCATGGTAGGCTTTAGTTATAGTGTAGGTTGTTGTTGCTGTGTAATTTTATCATATACTCACGCAATTTATCATTTGCACATGTAGCTATGTTTCTAACAATAATACTAAGAGTACCTGCTATAGTAGTGTCGTTGAAGTTGAAACGATAATTGTTATAATTGCTGGAGCTGTCATTGTTAATGTCGATAATATTAACCACACCTATTCCTGCGAAATCTGGTAGGCGAACTTCAGAAGTTCAGTATTAGAGTCCAACACTCTACCACTGTACCACAGCTCTCGGATGAGATAATATGCTTTAGAAATTATTATATGCTTATCATTATGCAATAGCATTAGATCTCTGATTTTACAAATAAATAAATATTTATGATTTTATTAAGATATTTAGCCATTTATTTGTATCAACCACCTAAAATATATCAAATATATAAATATATAACAGAAATAATTTAAAATTACAAGAGCAGCAGGGATGTTGAACCCTACAAATTTTTGCAATAGTCATTAAAGAAAAATTAAGGTTCCTACAGAGGCTGAAAATAGGTTAATAGCACTAAACTAATGTCTCTAAGTAATTATATTTCCATACGCCTGACTTTGTCAGGAGCATAGCTCATTTTCGTTGTACTAATATTGAAGTTATTTTGTCCTGACTTTGTAAGGAGATTTTGTTTACTTGTAAAGCAACTCAATTTTTGTCCTTCATCACCCAACCTGCTGCTCCTGACAGTCAAGGGGAGTTTAACCAAAGATTTTATCTAGACCAATCTACGAGAGTATGTATAAATTAATATATAGAGTTTCGTTTCTTACGTCAATAATATTTCCATCCTGATTTGTAAGTTTGAAATTCATTCTCCACAATATTGCATTATGTACACGTAGGTATACTTGATTTATTGGCTCAGATACAATAAGCCACCATGGGGGTGTTTGAATACTGGACGTGTATAGTATATATCCCTGCTGGGCCTGATTAGACTTAGAGAGGTCGACAAGGTAGCTGCTATCAATTATATCGCATATTAAATTCAGTGCGATGGTTGATGTTATATTAACAATATAAGGCCAGATGCGACGAACTGTTTCATATGGATCATTATTATATTTGCGAACAGCTTGGGGTAGAATTAATTTTTTCCAAGAGTTACATATTCTTTTAAAGTGTTCATCAATAAGATCACTGATTTTTTTAACTTTTCGGAGTCGAATCCAGGAATTATAAAAGTTGATAATTGTTCTTCTGCAATTCCATAATATTTCAGAAATACTGTCTTAAATGATCGCTTATTATTTACATGTCGAATTTGGTCATCTTCGTTAACTATATAATAACTAGAAATTCTATCTACTGGCACGTTTATTATTTTGTCTCTGTCAACAATATCATTGTGTACACATTCTAAGTCTGCTGCAACTTGATTTAGATGTTATATTGTTTCAATTATCTGATCTTTTAAGTCTTCGTTATAAAAAGTATTGATGCTGGTAAGTACATTTTTAAGATCATTTAACACGCGTTTATGTTCAGGTTTAATCGGTCTTGAGAATGAGTTTATTTGCTCAACATCAATTGTTAATGTTTTGACTGAATCCTTCTTACCTTGAATGAAACCCATACAATAAGTATGACCCGTAATACCTCAGGGTATCGTAGCGCTCTCCATAAATGTAACTTTTTTCTATATTCAGGAAGTTGTATAAATTTCTTAACATCTATGATGAAATCGGATCGCTGCGGTTCTCTTGGATCCTGATAAACAGGTGCAACTTTAGGCCATCCTAATACTGATCTAATTGAACTTGGATAAATATCCACAGCATAGTCAAGAGAATGTATTTGAATCACCGACGATAATGTTGGATCATAAACAGTAATTGCAATCTTGGATATTTTCCGGTTATAGACTTAATCCTGCGCTGCAATTCCTCATTACTTTGCTCTATCTGATAACTGCCAGTTGGAATACTAACTACTTGCAAATCGGGAGTCCCATCAGACTTATTTTTGTTTGCGAATACTAGTGAATTATTTGGCTGTAGTCCACCAAATGGTTTTGATCTAATATTAGGTCAGCTATAATAAACACGTAACTGAGCTAATGCTATCTCTTTTACTGGAATTGCAGTTGGGAAGATAACGCTAAATTCGGGATTGTTGAACTTATCGATATCATAGTAGTTTTTGAAGGAGTATTATTTAGTGACGATCTTCTGTAACATCTCTCTCGAATCAATATCCAAAAGATGTTTAGGCGCTGAAATTATTGTTATTAATTCTCCATTATTGTTTAATTCTCCATTTATTTTATTCTGGTTATTGTCATTAGAGTCGTTAGAGATTCTAAATGTTTTAATTATCATCGCAAACTCCTCATCAGATATTTTCCCATCGCTGAGATGCGTGGAGGAAATATATCCAGATTGTTTAAAGTGGGTTGTTGTTGCTGTATGCAACTTTATTATATACTCACGCAATTTATCATTCGCGCATGTAGTTATCTTTTTAGCAATAATTCTAAGAATATCTGCTATAGTCGTTGAAGTTGAAACAATAATTGTTTTAATTACTGTAGCTGTCATTGTTAATGTCGGTAATATTAATCCGGATCCAGCACCAATAGCAGAAACAGAGCACACAACTATATCAATGTCAACCATACATCTACGATATTTTTTTATACTTTTACTGTATATTGGTCGATGATATTTTTTAGTTTGGCCAGACTTTCACATGCTTGATAATATCTGTGACGCTGAACGTCGATAGATGACGTAGTCATTTGGTCCATTATACTATGACGTTAAGTAATTAATTGAGCTACAAATTCCAAACACCACCAGTAAGCTTGAGGTAAATTTTTACTCGATGATTCCAGCGTAAATGTTCCTACAGAATCTTTATCTAACAACACAGATCTAGTTTTAGAAAAATCACCAGTTGATGGCGGTGTAGTTGATATTCTAAAATCTGCAACGGTAAGTTCGGACATCCTATATATACCAGTAATTTCCGCGGTGTGTTTGATTGTTTTCTTTTCTGGTGTCCACGATCTAAACGCAGATGCAACGGTATACACAATATTTCTTATCTGATTGTGAGGAATTTTATTCAGGTTTGTTTTTGGCATAATATCCGGAATTCCACTGATGATATCACTGAGTTTTGTGTTAATATCAGTAAGTTTAATATCAATATTTTGTAGACTTCCAAAAATTCGTTATTAATTCTGTTTATATTTCTGCGAAAACTCAAAATCGTATTAACGTGACGGGTAAATTCAGTTTCGATTTTGGCTATTCCATTACTGATTGGAATCTGTTTATCATCGACGTATTTTTCTGTAGCAGCATCAAAATCAGATTAAGGTGCTCTTAAATTACTAATACAATTATGGTTCATATTAAGAAATGCACGCAGTATACCACAGTTGGCGAATACGTACTTATATTCTTGATCGTCATCATATTTTTTTGTTGTAGCATCACTATCTATAGTTTGGTATCCAAGATCTGTAATTTTATTTTTGTTCATAATAACGTCTCCACTAAATACACCGCCAGTCGTCCTTATATAATCGTTAACTGACTTAGCAGAATCTTGTATTTTACCCTGATCAGTCAAAGTAACGATATTATCTGCACCTGCAGTAGACTTTCGTAAATAAGTACGTCTGGTAGCTGTATATTACTCGTTTATAATGGTCCTTGCTTGTCTTGAAAAATAACCACTTCATTTTGATCCACACTTGCAATATTAAACAAATCATCAATCTCATTTATGAGTTGATCGAAGGTTACATATTTAGATAAATAACTTTGCTGCTGAGCTTTACCACGAGTAGATCGTCCGTAAATATCTACCATTATATTTTACTGATGTCTTTTTAAATGTGACAGCATGGTATATGCATGCACAACTTTATGAGGTGGCTTTCTTTGCGGTGCTAGGGATACAGCATAAAGTACATTAAATACTTCACGACCACATATTGGTGGATCAATTATTGACTGTGTTGGTAATGTAGAATACCAGATTGGAGCAATATTATTACTGACATAATAGAGAAATTCTTTTGGTGGCACTAATCGATACGAATCAACATAATAGAGAAATTCTTTTGGTGGCACTAATCGATACGAATCAAAATAAAAAATTCCACGTGGATCAATTGCATACGCTACCCAGTGGGTACCTGCTCCAGAGTTTTTATCAAGATTAATAATACCTGTTTCAGTACTGTTTGGTTGTTTTGGTAATTGATCGAGCATAAAAACACCTCTAAAGTTTATTATCTTTAATTTTTTAGCATAATCGAATAAATAAAAGTTAGGCATAGGCGGGATCAGTAAACTGTCCTTGGAAGTTTTAGACCTTCTCCGTACCATGAAGGCTGGGTCCCTGGCAATATGAGAACTTTTCACTTTTTTTAGATGTTCTTTTTATTCCATGTCCAGTTGTTTTCTTTAATGTCATTCCAGCATTAGTTATTATTATTACCATTACCACAACAATTTCTACAATTTCCAAGACAACAACAACCAACACAAGCGAAAATTGAGGAAATGCGTTCAATTGAAAAGATAAAATGTGCATTATCTCACGAGTACGAAAGAAAGAAAATGATAGATAATCGTGTAACACAACTAAAAAGGATTATGTTATTTGATTTTTTAATACATGACGGCGAAACTGAGGACAGTGGCAGTGAAAGCGGACCCCTAACAGTCAGGAAATATAATCGTTGTTAAACTGGACCCTTGGTAAGATTCATCGAATCAAATTATATATAAAGTAAAATAATATTTTGAGTTAGGAGTACACAGTTATTATACGTAATCAAATATAATACTTTGAGGATAATTTATTGAGTATGCAGATTTATATGTTTTATCATCTACACGTTTTACTGAAGCATAATTGATACTAAAATATTTGGCAGGTTTATTTATCGAACTAAATATTTTGTTTGGTCTGTATGCACATTTATAGATGTAATAACTCTTGCTATCTTGCAATGATTATGAAGCCATTTTTTCCTGCCTTACAGTTCTGACTCTGTGTATTAAGTCGTATATTTAATCAATTATTATCCTTCGAATCTGAATTTATGTGATCGATTACAAGTCCATCTTTGATTTTCCCATAAAAACACTCGTAGATAAATTTATGTGATGGTTATCGTTTTTGTCCAATATTATATCTAAACTAACCAGCATTATCAATACTTCCAACTGGTTTCTTTAGTCTACAGTTCCTGATAATTCCATCTCTGGACGCCTTGTAATTCGTATATATTGGATGTCTCACAAATTCTTTTTGCTCCATTTGTTCATAATATTTATTTGTCTAAATCATTGTTTTGAAATTTAGTCAGATAATCTTTTTATGCCCATATAGCTGATTTACCTGTCCATGTATCTTTCTTTTGTCATAATAGCCTTTAAATTCCCTATATATTTTACTACCAGAATTTGCACATAGATGTGTTTTCCCCCTAACTCCAATATCACATTGAATGCAGGACTTTGGTCCAGTACTTCCATGTCTGATACCTTGCATATGGCAACTAAAATATTTGTTTTTGTTTACGAAAGTTTTCTCACAATAAGAAATATGTCAAATTTTCAACCAAATACACTTATTTTCTGTTTGAATCATTATATATATATATATATATATATATATATATATATATATATATATATATATATATATATATATATATATATACATATATATATATATATATATATATATATATATATATATATATATATATATATATATATATATATATATATATTAAATTTCAATTTGACTGTTTGTCTTAAGTATAATGATGGAGGAATTATCAGCATTTGAGCCATCTGCTACTTGATTTGATCTTGACAGACTACCAGAATATAAATTTAGTGTTTCGATGACAGATTTTGCGTTAACAAATACAGATAAACCAAACGTATCCGTGAGGCTAAGAACAAATTTCGTGACAACGGTGCTATTTATGTGTTGTCAACTATTAGAGTTGAAAATATCATTAATATGATGAACGACAGACGAGGAAAAGTAATTATTAACCACCTTGATAATCAAAAATATCTTATTTTAATAAAATTTAGTTTGGAGACAGACGATAATATTTGGATGATTCGTGATAAAAGTGACCTCGTCCATATACAGTCTGGAAATAATAAAATGATATTATTAAATAGCAAATCCAAACCTGGAATGCTGACTGGTATTGATAGACCGTATTTTGAGCGAGGGTATCTAGTTTCTGCTGTGGTACATGAATTGTTTTTACTGAATGATAAAACCAATTTTTGCTGATCTCAGACCGATGAGACTATCAAAGTCAAGAATAAACTGTGTTGCGGAGCGCATTTCTGAATATTTTACAAATGCGATGCGTGGCAATGACTTAAGATATTTAAGACGTAAAAAAAAATGTGAATGGACAGAGACCGTTAAAGATTCTGGTGCATCTATTGAGGATTTTGCTAAGCTAGAAAAGTCATTAAGATTTCCAATAACAGTAAAAACGCTAACAGGAGAGATATTGTACAACCCAAATATACAAATAATCGAAGCCCTATTACAATTATTGATCATAATGCACATGCATGGACTGATGCTGTAACAATATTTCCGCGAGACAGAATGACTCAATTTTATAATGGTCATGTATTTGATTTTATTAAAAATATTAGTAAAAGTGACAGTGTATCTGTTTGGTTATTTCAGAGTTCGGAACACGATAACGATCAGTTTGTATGGCCTAACGGTAATATATATCGTACAGAGTTTCTTTATGAAGAAATGAGAAATCTCGCTTTAAAATATACTTGTGACGATGACAAAATCAGACAACTACTGTTTAATTGTTTTACCGTACCATCAGTCGCGGCCCATTTCGCTCAGGAAAAAATATTCATGGAAACAGACAAGATCAGAATTTAATGAGGATATACAAAAAAGTTGCATAGAATATGGACACGGTGGGTTAAGGAATATTAAATACGATCATAATGATGCTATATCAGTCGATATGGCTGCATGCTATCCTGTAAGTTTTCTTGGATATGGTGAGTGTTCTAAACACGTTAACAGATTCGGACACCCTAAACATGACATAGCCAAAGTTTCAATAAATAGACCCTTACCAGACGATTGACTTAACCGGATTTGCATATATAGAATCATTTGAGTTCGCAAAAGATCTCCATCCGATTACTTATGTTTGGATTGGTAAACACTTTTCAGAAAAATGTTTGGCACCAATAGTGTTATTAAGATATATGCTTGATGCTGGAATATTAGTATCGTTAAAGATAAATTAAGCGAATATATCCTATAGTCCACAAAAGGACGTTTGGTTACCAGAACCGGTCTGATTTAATATAGATGATGTAAGGAAAGAATTTCCTGATCTTGCCGAAGATAACAATATTAAGATTTATAATAATATATGTAAATGCAGAGACGAACAGGAAGAAAAACGTGCAAAAGATCTTGGTAGAAAGATTATTGGTAAGTTCACTCAAGGTAGCTCATACGGTTATAAACGACATAGTACAAGATTGATTATGGACGATACTGAGTTAGATTTTATAATCGCTGATACAACCGAGAAAAAGACATTTATAAGCCCAAATAATGCTTATTTATCGAATGGGAACAAACATGGTACTATTGTGAGCTATATTGAGGCAGACTCACCTCAGTATACTCATTTAAGATCTTCAATGATATCTTCTGTCGAGGATAAATAGATTTCCTCGTCAAGCCGTTAGGATCGCTACGGATTCATTTTATATAAACAAAAAATGTAAGGATTTATTAAATCCTATACTCGGTAATAGTGATTGGGGAACATGGAGGATATAGCAAGAAAATATACTCAGTTACTCTGAATTTGCTGAAGTTGAAATTAAGGAAATATATTACAGAAATAATAAATATCAGAATCATTTGCACCATGTATGTACGATCCTGTGGTTAGACATAAGACTGTTTATCTTAATGGGTTTGGAGTGTCAGGTAAAACAACTCGTGTGATTAAATTATTTATAGACAACAATTCAGATATGATTGATTTGACACCTACACATAAACTCGCCAGAGAGATAAAAGAACGAGGCGTAAAAGAACATGTACATATCATAGTTTCTTTAGATAGTGTGGTGACACATGGACTCCTGAGCGAATGGTTGAAAAATATATACCTAAGTATATAATATGGGACGAGATAGACACGTTGTCGTTAGAAACACTAAAACATTCCTTGAATGGTTATTAACAAAAAACACTATTGCGATTATGTGTGGTGATCATGGTCAAACACCGCCTTTTGTTGGACAGTCTCCACATGAATGGCTAAAGAATAATATAGATTGTTATGAAGAAATACATTTTGACCATAGACCTATTGATGAACCGCTGAAAGAACTTAAAAGATTAATCAGACTACAACCACATAAAATTCAATGTGATATAAAACGTGAGATAATTCCAAAAACTACCACGAATGATTTTTTGACTTTATGGAGACCTACTGATTTGATTGTCGCAAATTGAAAGATAGTTCGTGATAGTTGCAGAAGAAATTATTTACGTTACATAAAGAAAAAATTTCACATCTACCTCCACCGTTATGTTTATCGCCCAGCAGATACACGAAGACAGAATATCGAAGTTGAAATTCCTGGTGGCGGATTACAAAACCTGGAACTGAATGACATTATTTTGGTACCTATTAGTACAGTTAAAGGGGCATTGAATATGGATAAATCACCGTGGATGTTAGGATACGCTATAACGATTCTTTCGTCGCAGGGATTAACTGTATCTGATACAAATATCTGGATTGTAAATGACCGGATCAAGAGGTCAAACTTAGTCCATCTTGCACTATCTCGCGTCTGACGAATAACACAACTACATAGGGTTATTATACTTTATGTGGTAACTGAAGAAATTACTAGTGACGATGTTGTAGTAAAGAAAAAATTAGCGTCTTATAAACAATGTGACATAAAAAACGTGACTTTGATATTAATACTCAATTTATTATAATACTAGAACAGCTACAGAATAATCACTGTGCAAGTTGTAACACAATAATGTTTTGGCAATATTCGAATAATAATCCAAGACAATTTACCTTAGACAAAATAAATAGTGATCTTGGTCACACACGTGAAAATGTGATGTTGACCTGTCTTGAATGTAATCGAGGTGCAGAGGTGCTAATTTACATAAGTGAAGGTTGCGGTAATTGTGCATCTCTAGGAATTACCTGCAATTGTTCACGCACAAATCCACGTTGAGGGGCAGTGGAATCTAGTCTGTATATGGCAGGTCTTCCAATGAATCTAACCACGCTAGAAATTGTACGTGTGGTCACACTCCAAATAAGGTCAGTAGCTCGTCTTTTGCTACCCTTCAACTCCCCTGATTCGTATAAATATCTCACAATTACATTACCTAATACTGGTTGTTGACCTTTTTGTTCGTATTCATCGCTAGGTGGTGAATATTTTTTTGTTATTGCATTAGAAGGTTTCATGAAAGTTGCACAAGTAATTTAATTATTAAATGCAGATATCACACTTGGTAACCTTGCAACCTATTCACGAGATCGCTTACCGGACTTAAAGTCAGCAGAAATTTCCTTTGCATATTGATATCCAAATAACCGCTCAGCAAGTGTTCGATTAAATCGTTCAACGATTGCTTGATCACGATGAATTTCAGTATGCCCTCTTCTGATTGTAACGTCATGTTTTTTCATCAAAGTTAATATTACACCAAAAAATTCTTTGCCAGGATCTACTTGTAATATCTGTGGCCATCATAGACCACCACGTTGATACATTCGCTCAAATGCAGTTGCAACTTCAGATGCTGTATTTGTTTTTAATGGTTCAGCTTCTTTATATCTTCTTGTAATATCAACAATAGTCAATGTATTTTTACGTGCGTGACTTTCGTCCACGTGTTTTAATAGTATCGTGTGGTGAAAAAAACGTAACTGCTTGATGAACTTCGTTATGAACACTGACATCAAAATGTGCATATTGAATTTTTTTTTGCTGGTAGATATATTTGCCTAATTACATGTAGTGCAATCCAATAGTAGTGAAGGGGGATCCTATAGCGACAATGGGAGTTATCATTAAAATAGGGTGTTTTGTACTTTGGCGACAAATGGCACAGCCGTGCCTTTATAGCGACAATGGGAGTTATCATTAAACTAGGGTGTTTTGTACTTTGGCGACAAGATTTTTGTATTAGCACACTCTGGGACTGTATAGCGTCAAGAGAAATAGTCCCAGGTAGCATGACGTCACGGTACTGGACACTTGTCAACAGTGTTGCAATGTGCAAGTACTGTGACGTCAAGCATTCGTCAAGTACTGTGACATCAAGCGTTCGTCGTGTTAGTGAATGTAGTGAAATGTATGTTTTTATAACTTATACAAGCAATTTGTTATGGAAAAGTATAATCTTTTCGAGGCATGGAAAGTGGCCCTGAAAAGGGCCTTTGCTTTCATCTTCTTTTTATTGTCTGCATTTCTTCCACCATTGTCTAAATTTCTCTAAAATTCCTCTTTTTTTCTTTTTTACTTCTTCTTCTTCGCATGGCATCCAGTCTGGATGTCCCATATCTCTAAACTTTTTTTTGTATCTTCATCCAATTTTCATTCAGTTTTTCAAAGTCTTTTTTCTTCTTTTGGTTTTCTTTCTCTTTTCTTTCTTTTGCCCAGGTTTCCTTAATTTTCTTGACCTCTTCTTCCAGTATTTGTTTGATATTGTCTTCGCATTTCTTCATGTGATCTGCACCTTTTTTCACAAAATCCCATTCTGTTAAATGGAAGATGTCTTCCATATAGCATCTCACTTGGATAACATCATCCAGAATCTGTTTCAAGGTTCCCACTTTAAAGTATTTTGAATTGACGATTCCTCGTATTTTGTCTGCTTCTTCTATGGTTAAGCAGCAGGGAGGGCGAACCCTACAAATTTTTGCGACGAAATCGATTAAAGCCTCAGAATGCCAAATGAAACCTTCCTACGAAATCTCATATTTTAACCAAAAAAAAAAATAAAGACCCCATTTTACAAATGGAGCCTTAGCGATTTTGTCGTAAATATGTTGTCATAACCACCCTCAAAATTGCTGCCATCTACGTCACAAATATGTTGTCATCTCGCCCTCCCCCTGCTGCTGATTAATACAAATTATTTAACCAAATATTTGATCAAGTCCAATACGATATCGTGACCGAGGGTCGTGTAAATTTATTGTTATAAATCCATATGGGACTGATTGAGCATGACTAAAGTAATTTTTAAATCCATTGAAGTCCATATCGGAACACCATGTTTGCCAAATATTTCGTAGCGTATGTGTATCAACGCCATTGAATACAGCAAGAATATTACAGTTATCGCGAATCACTTTTGGAATTTGAGTGTATCGTTGAGTGACATATATCACATCAGTGTTTTTATGCCTACCTCGGGAAAATATTCTAGCAGGGTTCTTTTGATTATCTAACATTACATCATCGTACACTACAAGATTGTTTATGTCTCCATCGAGATCTTCTACTGATGGTGCATCATTAATATCAGTAATAAAGTCAATTACACTTTCACCTTTAATTTCTGATGCATTTTCATTATAATCTTTTAGCACTTCATAGCACCGTTGATCATCTACGGATGGGGCAACTAAATATAATTTATCCCACTTCATAAATCGCATTATCAAATTAAGCAGCAATTGTGTTTTACCCGATCCAGATGGTCCGATTATAATGGCACGGACAGAATTCGGAAGCGCTGCGTGGTGTTTTACCGGTTCTCTTCTTTTAGTCGCTGAAAAATCAATTATATTCATAACGCTATATATAAATTATTCATCTATATTGTGTTAAATGTAAAAAGCGTACTGATACAACCGATCAGACAACCATTACAACTAAAAACAATAGACAAGCGCTTACTGGTAAGTGTGTAACATGTGGTACAAAAAAATATCAATTTTTATTAAAAAAGCAACTCGGGGGTGATATTGCCGCAAACTTGGAAAACTTCCTGGAACCCCATGGGCAAAATACCCCGGAGAAAAACACCTTCCAGGATACAGCTACTGTGGTCCCGGAACGAGATTAGATATCAGACTTGATGATCAAAATCAGCCCCGGCCTGGTGAGAATCCGATAAATGCTATTGATAAGGCATGTCATGCTCATGATGTTGCATATAAAAGCAATAATTTGCAACAAAGACATCTCGCGGATGTAAAATTAATTCATGCGTTAAATGCTATTCCCGATAAATCCTTCAAAGAAAAATTGGCTTCATGGTTGGTCAAATCAGCTATGAAAGGCAAATTGGTGTTAGGTGCTGGTAATTAAAAACACCAGTGATTTTATAGTATGGAATCTATTTATTATTCTCCGAAAGGATACTGGAAGGGTAAAGCAGCAATCAGTAAACTCGCTAACGTTGCAAAAGTGAAAAAGTCCACTGCGAAAGATTGGTTATCCAAACAAGCTATAGGGCAAATTTATCTACCACCGCCTAAACAAATTAATTATTCTCATTTTGATGTTACCGTACCCAATGAAGTTCATCAGGCTGATTTATTGTTTTCACCACATGACCATGGTTACAAATACGCGCTAACTGTAGTTGATATTGCGAGTCGATTTAAACAAGCAGAACCATTGAAAACAAAGTCAGCTTCTGAAGTCGCTTCTGCATTTGAAAGGATTTATAGACGAGGTCCTCTAAGATGGCCAAATCTATTACAAGTTGATCCTGGCAAAGAGTTTCAAGGTGCTGTTCTATCAACAATGGAAACTCATAATGTTACAATACGACGGGGACATACTGCGTTACATCGTGATCAGGCAATTGTAGAACGATTTAATCGAACTCTTGCAGAACGGTTATTTGGATATCAATATGCAAAAGAATTCATCCAAGAAAAACGATCTCGTGAATGGGTCCAAAGGTTACCGAGTGTAGTTGCAGCGTTAAATAACAAGATTACTCGAACTATTAATATGAAACCAAATATTGCAATAAAAAAAATATAAACCCGAACAACCACAGCGGGTTAGCACTCAGCCACTTCTCGGTGATGTTACTGTGAGATATTTATACGAACCAGGAGAGCTTGAAGGTGGTAAAAGAAGAGCTACTGATCTTATATGGAGTGTTACTACGCATAAAATTTCAACCATAACGCGATCAACTGGTAGACCTCCAATCTACAGATTGGATTCAACTGCACCTCAGCGTGGTTTTACACGCGAACAACTACAAGTCATTCCGGACGATACTCAATTACCGCCACATGGTCTTAACTAGCTCCGTTACGTCTATTACACTCAAGACAGGTCAACATCACATTGTTTCTGACATGACCAAGATTGTTATTTTTTCTGTCTACGGTGAATTGTCGAGGGTCTTTATCCAAATACTGCCAGTGCATTATACAATTGCAACTGGCGCAGTGATTATTCTGTTGTTCTTTTAATGCGATTATTACTTCAGCATCAATATCAAATTCTCGTTGGTTTTTTGGTGTCCTGCTGTTTGTAACCAGAGAGTTTTTTTTATTAATGATGTTAATATCAGTGTTGTCATCGTTTGTATTAAAATCATCATCGAAAACAATCATTCGTAGTTGATATATTCGTCGTACTCTGGACACTGCGAGATGGAATAAATTTGACCATTCAATGCGATTATCAACTATCCAAACAATTGTATCCGTGATGGTCAATCCTTGTGACGAGTGTATTGTTGTTACATAACCAAGCGTCCATGGTGATTTATCAGCGCATAATGCATTTTCTACAGTATTGATATCAACTAGCACAATATCATTTAACACTAGAATCTGTTTCTTCGTCTGGCCTGGAATTTCAACTTCAATATTCTGCTTTCGTGTATCCAATGGTCTATAACACAACGGTACTGGAAACGTTGGGAATTTTTTCTTGTGTAGCTCAAACAACTTTTTCTGAAGTGCGTCTCTGACTATCTTTCTACTTGCTACTACAAAATCATTTGGTCTCCATGTTTCCCAAAAATCATTCATAGGCGTTTCAGAAATTATTTCACGCGCTACTTCACATTGAATTCTATCGGGTTGTAATCTAATTAGTTTTTTAAACTCACGTAACTGCTCATCGAGTGCTCTATAGTCAGTTTGAATTTTTTCGTAATAATCAACAAATCCTTTTAACCAATTATGTGGACTTCTACCAACAAATGGTGGTGGTTGACCATGATCGCCGCACAATATAACTTTTGTATTATTTTGCAATAGCCAATCAAGAAACATTTTTAATACATCTTCAGAAACAGTACATGCTTCATCCCAAATAATAACCGCTGGAATAAATTTCTCACCCATTCGCTCAGGAGTCTAAGCATCACCCTTGTATCGAAAAAAACTATGATACGTGCAAGCTTCAACATTTCGTTGTTTGATCTCTCTCGCTAGTCTATGGGTTGGTGTGAGTACAATCATGGACGTTCTCTCTCGATATAATTCTATCACACGTGTTGTCTTTCCAGATCCACCACAACCGTTTAAATAAACTGTTTTATATCTACAAATTGGATCTGATATCAGTAGTGCTTTAGACATAGAAAATCCGATGGATTTTTCACTGATAGAATTATCGTTCTTCAGGTAACTGCTTTTAATCTCAACGTCTGCTGAATCAGAATAATCGCATTGTATTTCATGTTTAATTCGCCATGTTCCCCAAGTCTCTTCGCTATTAGTAAATTTAGTTATCTCTTTGATATATTTTTTATCGACATACATTGAATCAATTGCAACTCTAACTGCTATACTAGGAAATCTATTTATCATTGCAAATAAATTGATAGATGCATAACCCAGCATAAAAGCTCTCAAATGTAGATATGCAGAGCTTTCTCCATCACTGTAAGTAACAATTGTACCTAACTTTATTTTATTGGACAAAAAGGCTGTTTTACAATTTGCGTATCTATTTTTCTCTACTGCATCTTTAATAACGAAGTCGTATTCGGCATCATCTATAATCAATCGTGAGGATTGTCTTTTAAAGTTGAATTTTTTTCCACCTTGTGTAAATTTACCGATTATTCTTCGGCCAAGATCCTTTGCTTCATTATTTCGTTGATTAAATATTTTTTTGACCATTCAATGATATACTCCTTGTCAGCATCAATATGTTTTCTAGACTTATCGATCATACTATCAAGACATTCTGGTTCTGGTAACCAGACATTGGTTTGTTTTTGATATGAGATAATCGCTTCGCTGACAATCAACGAAACTAACATTTTACAATCAATCATATATCGCAATAACACTATTGGTAACCACATCAATTCAGCCATGTGTCTACCAATCCAAACATAACAACACGGATGAAGTCCTTCAGCGAATTCAAATGATATTACGCAAGCAAAACCGGTCAAATCAAAATCAGGCAGTGGTCCATTAATAGCATCGCAAGTCATTTCATGTGTGGGATGTCCAAACCGTTTAAAATACTCACCAGCGAATCCATATCCTAGAAAACTTCCTGGATAACAGGCAACGATATCAACTGATATCATACTTTCACGATTATACTTAACGTTCCATAGACCGCTATGATAATATTCCAAACAGCTGGATTGAACATCCTGTAAAAACTCTTTTCGTGTTGGTTTCCAATTATTTTTCTTTCTTGCAAAATGAGCTGCAACCGATGGAATTGTAAAACAATTTGTAAGTAACTGTTCGTAATCGTCGGATTTTCCATTAAAAACGCTAGCGTTTTCACTGAAACTTATTGCTAGATTTTTCATCCTATTATGTAGACTTTCACTGCGATATAATTCACCGTTAGGTCTCACAAATTGATTGAATTGACATTCTTCATCTTCAAAACTATGAAGTAGCCATACTGATACAGGGTCGTTTTTACACAAACTAGCAATAGCATCGAATAATCTTTCTTCAGTGAGAATGCCATCCTTGGTGAATTCTTCTGGGATATACTTCACTGTTCTGTCTCGCGGGAATATTGTAACCGCGGATGTCCATGCGTGCTTGTTATGATCAATAATTTTGATTGGAGCTCCGTTTTTATTGTATTTCGATTCGTATAATACTTCGCCAGTTATCGTTAAAACGGTTATCGGAAATCTCAACGACTTTTCCAATCTAGCTATATCGGAAATAGTTGCTCCGTTCTCTTTCACTGTTAGCTCCCATTGATCTATTTTTTTATGTCTTAGATCGGTTAATTTATTCCCACGGAGTGCATTTGTAAAGTGTTCTATGACTCGCAGTACCACACAATTGAGTGGCTTTTCCACTGACGTTGACTTGTTTCATTGGTGCTAGTTTTCCAATGTCAGGTTTCTTATTTAACGGATACATCCCATAAACGATTGCTGTTTCTGGATACGCTTTTTCATTGTATGGTTTATCAATTCCAGTTAACAGCCCTGGTCTGGAATCACGGCTAACAATGACTATTGTCCTATCGTTGAGAATTGGCTCAAATTTGTCTCTTATTACCCAATCGCCCGATTCTAAATTGATAATGAATTTCACTCTGAGAAAATACCGTTTATTGCCAAGTTGTGATAGTATCATAGCTGCTGTTTCATCATTAATTCTAGCATCAAAAACACCATCGATTTTAAATGTTGACCAGGTGTGTGATGCACCGTCCTGTTTAAACTCATGAACACAATCTCGTATTTTTCTAATCAGACTTCTATTATTTATTCTCTCTTTTGGTACGTCTTCGAGGGTTCTATCAAGATTGAACTTAATATTTTTCCAAGGCTTGATTGTCGATAATCTCTTGAATTCTTCATTCATATAAATAAGACAAGTATTTAAATAGAAAATTTCGTTTATATATAATGAATCACTGCAAATGGCTTATGATTGGATCAGTAACCCCATGCAATAAATCGTGTAGAGGTGAATTCTGTGGATATCACTTACAGAGTGTCAGAAATAATTCGACAGGCCCGTCCCCATGCATAAATTGTGGGGTGGTTGTGAGAGGAAAATCACAATTATGTATCAATTGTGGAGGTAAGCGGTTTAGAGAATTGAAACGTTATTATGATAAACGAATAAAAAACGCTATCATTGACCCTAACCATGACTCTGTCAAAGACAAAATCATAAAAACCCCTCAAGACTACATTAATAGATTTATAATTAATGCAAATGATGAATTAGACAAATAGTATTATTATATATAAATGGAGCAAGAATTCAGACCACATCCAATACTTGTTAATTATGAAATATCTCGTAATGGTGTTGTTAGACACTGTAGACTGAAAAAGCCGATTTATTTTGTTAATAATCAGGGATACTTGCAATTTACTGCTGGAAGAAAGGGATATCTCTGTCATAGGGCAGTCTTTGAGTGTTATATGGGACCGATTAAAGATGGCTGTGTTATTGATCACATTGATTCTAATATTCAAAATAATTCTCTTGAAAATTTACAATGTATTTCTCAAAGAGAGAATACAAAAAGAGGAAAGACAGGGAAATACTCAAAACGACGCAGGGGAGTTAAATCATTTGATACAACGACGAATGAAGAAAGAGTTTTTCATTCAATGAATGCTGCGGGAAAATATTTTGGAATATGTATTCCTTCAGTACAAAGAGTTGCTGAAGGGATTTATCAAACAGCTATCTCAAAGAAAAATGGACATAGAATAAAGTTTTCATACGCATGAAATGACTCTCAATAATTACTATTAATAAAATATATTTTTTTATTTTTTTAATTTTGTTCCGTGTATCCCCTCATTACTACTGATCGTCACGTGACTATCCTACTTTCGATATTGATTCCCGGATATGTAATTTGTGCGAGATAAACGTAGAAAACACATGTGAAATTGGATTGAATTAATGATGTGTGTGATCTCATGTACATATTTAATGGTTAACTCGGTATATATACGTATCAGGTTGTACGGATTTTGATTTTGTGTTATTGTTTCTTGTTTCTAAAGACTGTATTGAGAACAGCAGTTAGGGTTTTGTTGGAAAAACCTATATAGGGTAGACAATTTGACAGAGTTATGTATGGCCGTGGTCAAGGTTCTATTAATAGATTTTTTAAAAATCCCAATTACAAAGACAGCGTTAACAGCGCTGTTTAGATTTTGTATGAAAATGAAATTACTTTGTAATTATAAATAAAATAGATTGTATGTGAAGTCAAACTAGTAAAGCGCATTACATGTAATTTAGTTTTTTAGTGTGGTAGCGCTACATGTAATAAAATTATCCAATGACACAGAAAAATATCATTCTCGAACCATTCAAGAAATAGCAGGTGTCCTGAATTGACAGGGATCCCCATGACAGAGTTATCTCGTCATGTAAATCCATTATTATTACGATTATTTAATCGTAATATTATAGAAATTAATAAAAAAATTGCTATTATTTAACAGTTGTATTTCTTGTTTTAATGTTTTATTTAAATTTTTAGCTTCCATTGAAATTACTACACAATTTTCATTATGAAATGCTAGGAAAATAAATACACACCTACACATTGACACTGCAGTATTAGTCACCTTATATATAATATGAGCCGTAATAAGGTTGGGGCTTTAAACGAAGCTCAATTTGCCAATCAAAACTCCCACGCCATTGACATGGTGTGGTTGAATTTTTTTCAACTGCAAGTTGCTTTTGATTGGTAGATTGGGTGTAGTAAGTCCGGCCCCGTCGTTTCATGTTTGTATCGTCCTGTACTGTCCCTATCATCTCATTGTATATATAACCATCCTATCATCTCATTGTATATATAACCATCCTATATGTAATGTACTGTCCCTAGTATATATAATATCATCCTATATAATCGCATTGTATATATACCATCCTATCATCTCATTGTATATATATCGTCCTATATAATCGCATTGTATATATACCATCCTATCATCTCATTGTATATATATCATCCTATATAATCGCATTGTATATATAATCATCCTATATAATCGCATTGTATATATCTAAATAAGTTCCAAGTTATATATGTTCAATGTTTGTAAAGAAATCACATGGATTTCACGTCTAATACCCATATAACCCGCCCTTGAACTCGATTGGGGAGTTAGGGTATTGTATAAGTCTTTAATGTATGCCTTTCTTGCCTCGGAACTCGAATGAGGAAGAGACAGGCATTGTATATGTTTTTGTTTTTTTTATATATAAAAATATTTTAAAGATAAGAAAATACATTATTAATAATATTCAATAAATGGAATTTCAAGACATTACATCTATCATCACAGAAATATCAAATTTAAGAAATCAAGGAATCGTACTTTATGAACTTTTAAATGAAGACAGACTTTTGAATGAATTTGAACAAATTAATATACAATTGAAACATGGAAGATATGTTCTACCTAAAATGTATTCACTGATAAAAAGAATTCAAAAAGCGGTTAATGCTTCTTTGTATAACAATGATATTAATTTATTTATTCGGCTATTTAGTATAGTTGAAGCAATTAGAAAGAAACTCGGGGAACAGTACCAAGTTCGGTCAGAGATTGCTTTGAAAGTGAAATCTATAAGACGTTTGATTGATGAGTCTGAAAATGCAAGCATTGAAACCCACAATTGAAAAAACGTTAGCATTTCCAATAATGACATCAGAAGCATTAACTACCAGACTAACCCGCGAGAGGTTAGCATTACTGAAAAAGTTTATACCAATTCGAGATAACGTGCGAGATAAACTACAACTTAGACAGCAAGCGCAGACTGACTTTTCTATTGGGAGTGAACAACTTTTTGCCCCTGTAACTAAAGCCACTAAAGATATGAAACTTGCAACAGAACGTGCTATATACGGCGACATCCCTAAAGAGGGAGCAGTACCTATTATTGATGTATTAGGAAAGATTGCTACAGAAACTGAAAAAACCAAGGAGGAGATAAAACAGCTTTCAGGTGAGTTACAAACTCAGCGAGAAATACAACAAATGGGTAATATTGATACTGATGATAACCCCGTTGAAGATGCTAGTGATTCTATTGAAAAAGGTTCCACTAAAAAAGTGTTCCTTTTAGCGAGAAATTCACTGATGAAGCTATAGAAGAAATCAAACGAATTCAATTGCTGAAAAATGAAGACTATGTGTCATTTGGTGAATTCGCTGTAAAAAGTTATTATAACAATAGGGAATTTTTAAAAGACGAGTATAAAAAAAACACAATAAAACGAGATGACTGGGTGGATTGGATATATAAAATTAATAAAAATGAACCCGGCAATTTAAATAAGAATACATTGGATTACAGAGCTTTTAAAATGGGAGTTGATAGGTATGGTTTAGAACAACAAGAAATAAAAAAACAACAACAACAACAACGAAAAGAAGAACAACAACAACAAAAAGAACAACGAAAAGAAGAAGAAGAACAACAAAAAGAACAACAACAAGGTCGAGGTCGAGGTCGACAATCTCCAGAAATTCAAAACGTTTCCGAACCAGCTCCAGAAATTCAAAACGTTTCCGAATCAGAAAGTACTTCAGGAGAGGGTTATGGAAGTTCTCATCATGATTCTCATATGTGTCCTAGTAATATCATTAATGATATATCACGACTTGAGGTTCTTATGGGAGGTAAGCGAGCTGGGAATAACTCAGTCGAAATAACTAATGAAGCATTTGATATTTGCAGACGATTATTCCAAGGTGGGATAATTGATATTCATACGTATCGAGAACTCTTGGATGAGTTAATGGACGGAATTCCAGGGGAATTTAGTGGTTATTATAGCGATTGAAATTTCTAAATGCTTGCATTTAGAAATTACAAAGTCATTTCAAATAAAATGATAGTACACTATAATCACAATAAACCCACAAACGTGTATGTGGTAAACTCAAGATTGCCCGTTTATAAGGCATACTATGGAGACGGCCTTGGAAATACCATAGCGGGTTTATTCACAAGAATAGCCCCAAAATTAGCACCAATTGCTAAACAATTAGCGATGAAAGCCATTGATGTTATTCGTAATAAGGGAATTAACGCTGTTGGAGATCTTGCAGGAACGGCCTTTTCTACCGCAAAGAATAGAATAACGTCATTGGTGAAATCTAGATTCGGACGAAAACCACCACAAATGGTTTCAACACCGCTACCTTCAACAACAATGATGCCTGCAAATGTCAGTAAAGTGATAAATAACGCAGTGGAACAAAAACTAGCATCATTAGCAATGACTTCACCAGATAGTAGTAATATTGCAAGTATGATAGCGGGAAGCGGTCTTGGAGGAAATCGTAAAAATGTCAGACGAAAAAGAAAATGATAGCATTACTACATTTAGAAAAACGATAACGTTTTAGTATAAATGGCATTTAAAAAAATTGCTGATCCAGCGTTTGATATGGCAGCACCGGTGAATAAAGATGATTCTAAAATTAACTATCAGTATTATGCCTATCCTGCAAGAGAGCCTAATCAACGGGGGAGAGTTGAACTTCAAGTTCGAGATACAAGTAGATACTTTTTGCCGTGTGAGGCATTTATTGAAGTAGAAGGAGAGCTTGTAACAAATGTTGCAGCTGATACACCATATGAGGTTGACCCAAATATCCGAGTTGGTTTCGTAAATAATGGCATTATGGCGCTATTTAACAGTGCAAGATATATCAGTGATGGAAAAGAAATTGAATCAATAGAACAAGATGTTGATATTGCAACAACAATAATCGGACTTGCGAGATATTCTGATGATTATACAAGATCGGCTGGTCCGTCTATGATGTTTGCTAAGGATACTTCTAATCATGCTGACTATATTCAGTTTATTAAAGTACGAACTGCGAGAGCTACTGCAGAAGCTGATCAACAACTCGCAGCTAATCTAGACCGTGAAGATAGACCAGCCGCTGAATTCGACATTTTAAAAAACGTCAATGGTAATTTCAATCTAGGATTTGCTACACGAAATGGGACATTGAAAGGACAGCATCGACGGTTTTCATGTGCAATTCCGTTACATCACATATTCGGATTTTGTAGAAATGTCAGAAAAGTCATCTATGGAGCAAAGCATACGGTTGTGTTAGTGCGAAAGGAGAATGACAATGATGCAATCTGGCATGCTGATGGTGTTGATGATGGTAAAGTCATTTTAAATAAATTGGTTCTATGGATATCCGTCTTGACACCAGCAGTTACAATAGAGCAACAATTACTATCGTTTATGGACACAGATGGAAAATCATTGCTAAGTTGGCTAACAACAACGACTGATACGAAGCAGGATAATGTAAATGGCACATTTACATGGCACTTAGCATCAAAACAAGGTGTTTCAGCTCTACGTCTTATCTTTATAGCGTTACAGAATGCAAATCGAGTGGGTCGTCAATTATCTAGTCACATGATATTTGATAAAATAGGGGTAAGTGAAGTTTCGTTGAGAATAAACGGACAACAAGAGCCAGCAGAGATTGTACAGCTTAATTATGAAAACAACAACGTAGCACGTGTATATCATAGAATATTGTCGTATATGGGTCGTGATCAAAATGTTGACACTGGTTTGCAAATATCGCAAATTGATTTTGAAAAACACTATCCGATTTATTACTTTTCATTGGAACATCTTGACATGATGAGACAATCTGTTGTTGATATATACTTCCAAGCTCGGGTACAATGCCTTGCTGGTATAGCAGTTGCTGTCATTCTCAGTGATAAATCAATGTTGTTAGAAGGAGTTGGCGGACGAATGAGACTTATTGATGCACCAGTAGAAAACATGTAGTTAGGATTTTCACAATAAGATCAATTAAAAGTGTAAATTACGTTTTAGAATAGAATGACATATAGTATTGTTAATGTCCAGTTGACTGATGGTCAGGTCAAGAAATTGAAATCAAAGTCGGCTAAAGAATGTGGAACTACAATAACGCTGAAACCCACTCAAATATCCGGTGGTGCACATAAATTATCATTGACAGATCGTCAAATAAAACATTTCAATGATGCGCTAAAGAACAAACGAGGAGTTCAAATTGATTTTTCGAAAGCAGCAATCGCCAGTATGATAAAATCAGGTGGTATATTCCCGCTGTTAGCTGCTATTCCAGCATTGATTGCAGCGGCTGCCCCAGCGGTTGCGAAGGCGGCAGCGTTAGGAGCCGTTGGAACTGCTGCAGGAATGGCCTGGAAAAGGCTACTGGGAAAGGCTATAAAAAAAGGAAAGGGTCTAACACTACCAGGAACCCCATACAATTGGTACAAGGGCACGGGCCTAAGAATACCAGGAACGGCTTATTAGTGGAAAAATCCCTAGGATTTTCACCAATGTCCAATTTTGATTTAATTGATGCTGTAAAATCATTATCAATAAAAAACTTTAGAGGAGTTTTCATGAGAGATCAATTACCGTCAAAACCAATGAAAAATGAAACGGGTATTATCAATCTTGATAACATCAGCGGAAAAGGAACTCATTGGGTCGCATATGCAATTGATCCACGTGGAATTGTCTATTTTGATTCATATGGATTAGCTCCACCAAAAGAATTCATGCGATATGTATCCACAATAACAAAGTCATCTCCAATTTTTTATTCCACGCTACCAACACAACAGTTAAATGATCCACCGATATGCGGTCGTGAAGTATTAAACGTCCTTGCAGAGATATCTAGATTTCCAAGGAAACCACCACAAGTTGTTGTTAATGAATATACTAGCTGGCAATGGCAAAAACGATAGCGTTATGATTTAGAAAATCGTTAGCGTTTTCGTATAATGATTGATATTTGGGGACGACCTTTATCAGAATAAAAAAAAACAGAAACCGATAGTAAATTATCTGTCGAAAGTGTAAAAAAATAATCGAAGATGAAATCGCCGAGACATTAAATTTGTCAAGTGTAGATCCTGGGGAAATAGTTGTATTTCAAGATCGCCAGGGCAAATTGAAATCTAGTAATGTTTCACTGGATGATGTCTTAATACGAAGACGTGACGTCGTTGAAGATACAATAGTGTTATATTCAAATGATGGAAAACTCAAACCAGGGATATTTGTTTCTACAATCACAGATGCATTAAAAAATTTAAATGAAGAACTTGAAAAACATATAACAACATATACTTCTCTTCGTAGAAATATTATCAATAAGTATTTTGGAACACCAGCGGTAACCTCTCCATCTCTCGCTGAAATTAAATCCAATTTTGATGAAATTAAATCCAATATTAAAAATATTAATGATGCTGGATTTAATATTATTAGAGATAACATTAGTAATATTAAAAAATCTATCGAGGATATTACAAAATTTAAAACAGACAATCTTCCGCTACTTGAAAAAATAAAGATTCCTCATGAGAGGAATATCATAAATATGGTATACACAGTTTTCTCTGGATCATTAGATTGGGAACCTAAAAAGAATACAATAACCCTCACTGTGTCAAACAATGGTATTTATCGATTAACAATAGTGTCACTGAACCAGTTTAATATATCATCATCGACTTCATATGGATACAACAACGTGATTTCAACGACTATTGACGTGGGTGAATACAAACGGTTTACAATAACAAGCACTGATCCTAATTTAAATAAGACATCATTTGTATGGTACATGGAGTTTGTAGCTGATCTAAATTAGAATTTTTAACAATTAGAAATCACTTGAGATTTTAAAATAATATGATTCCGTCATCGCAATATCGCTATGATACCGTTAAAGAGTTCTTAACAAAACTCAAAACACTCATTGATGAGTATGAAATAAAAATTAAAAAGTATCGCAGGAGAATTACCTCAATTGATGTTACAGTATACTCAGTATCTGGTATAATGGCCGGTGCTGGTATTATACTATCTTCAGTAACAATGGTAGCTCCGATTGCTGTCCCAATTGCTATTTCCTGGGTGACAACATTTGCTGGAATTGCAAATGCTATTACTAAAAAAATATCATCGTGTTCTCAAGAAAAACTTAACGACTATATAGTAAAACATCAAGAAGTATCTAACGGTTACTCACAATTATCCTCGTTGATGTCATCATCGATTGATGATACGATAATTACCGAAGACGAATTCTCCGCGATGATACGTATTTATGATACTACGATTAAAAACGCTAGCGTTTTTTCATCTATTGCAAAATTAGACATTGTAAATAATAATAATAATAATAATAATAATAATAATAATAATAATAATAATAATAATAATAATAATAATAATAATAATAATAATAATAATGTCGCAAGAGATTCAACTACTTCAGCGGATAGCAGAAAATACCACTCCGCGGAAAACAAGCATGATATCAATATCGTCAACAAACCCTAAATTCAGTGTGAATTTTCCTTCCCCTGTTTCAGTAAAGGAAATCGCGTTGGCAAAATTACGAGTGTATCAAAATTGGCCTAATATCAGATCGGTTTCATTTGATGGTCAGAGACCTAATAATTCTTTGGTGTTTGCATATAGGAATAAAAAAGATGACACTCCAGATTGGAACGTTGTTTCAATACAAACTGGATCCTATCAAATTGAGCAAATTAATAATGAATTACAACGTAGAATAAAATCCATTACTAGAAAAGAATCAAAAATTGCGATAACAGTTCATGAACCAACACTATCGTCTACAATTGAAATAGGCTCCCCTGGGTATGTTGTAGATATTTATAACAGTTCAATAAGAACAGTATTAGGATGGCCTGAAGATTTACATAGAAATGCTGGTAATTCCACGTCCGAGCCTGTAAAATCTGATTACGTCACTGATGAAATAGGACCTGAAAATCCATCAAAAACTTATAAAAAATTCGAGGATATAAACTTCACAAAAAGATATCGATATAAGGATCAATATGATGAGGATGCATGGATAATTTCACTTTTTAATGATTATATTATACGAGAGGACGAAATTTTGGAAATGCATGATACAAGTCCAACATTTGTAGATATTAAAGATCACATCCTTGTTAGAATGAATAATGATTTTTTATTGTTATTACCCTCGTTAAGATCTGGCTTTCTTACACAAGCTGAGTTTACTAGTGTAGTCGCTGCGGGTAATAAAATCATCGATGACATGGAAATATTTAATTCGAGGATTACTAATCTCTTCACTGATGAAAATAGCCCGATTTCAAAAACTAGCTCAGCCCAAGATTATAAAAAAATATAAATGAAAATCCAAATTATAAATTACCAGGATATAACGTTCCCTAGTTAAAGAAAAAACTCAGAGCTGCCATAGACGAAGGATTTAATAAAATTCATCAATCATGGAAAGATAGCCAGCCAAGTCCTACTATCCTCACTCATAATAATTCTCCCGACGGCGACGGTAGACATATCGCACCGAACAATGTGGATATTTCATCGGTGATCGCACTTAATTTAACGTGTGATGTAATCGAAGGAAGTTATCAAATTAATATGGAACAATCAAATCAAGCCCGACAAGGTTATATTCTTTATTCATTTGCACCAACAGCTCCTTCAGGATTTTTAATTGTTGAAAATCCGACTAATCCAGTCTATATGCAATGTCAAAAAGATTCGCTAACTAGAATTAATTTTACACTCACCGATCAGTCAAATAATTTAATTGATCTACGTGGTGAAGTATTATCGATTAGTCTGTTTGTGAAAAGCTAACAAATCATTTGTATTAATCACCAGCAGGGGGAGGGCGAGATGACAACATATTTGCGACGTAGATGGCAGCAATTTTGAGGGTGGTTATGACAACATATTTACGACAAAATCGCTAAGGCTCCATTTGTAAAATGGGGTCTTTATTTTTTTTTTTGTGGTTAAAATATGAGATTTCGTAGGAAGGTTCCATTTGGCATTCTGAGGCTTTAATCGATTTCGTCGCAAAAATTTGTAGGGTTCGCCCTCCCTGCTGCTGGTTATCAATTGTAACTTAAAACTGGTTGCTCTTAGTTTGTTTATCAAGTCCTCAGTAATTGTTAACTTCCATTCTTGGTTAAGTTTGTCCAGTTCGTGCACTCCATCCATGAACCAATACCAAGTATCTCTTAACTGAGTAAATAGCTCTAGACTTCCAGTCATTTTGTATTCTGGGTAGAATGGCACGAATGTTGAACACAAGGGTTTTATATACGTAAAGTACGGAAGTGAATGAAAACATCCCTTAAACTCACTTCACATATGATATTCCATCTCATCTACGAAAGAGAAGCACAAAAACACACCCTATACCATCTCATCAACGAAAGAGAAGCATAAAACCCAAAATATACCATCTCATCAACGAAAAAGAAGCACAAAAACCAAAATATACTATCTCATCAACGAAAGAGAAGCATAAAACCCAAAATAGACCATCTCATCAACGAAAAGAGAAGCACAAAAACACACCCTGTACCATCTCATCAACGAAAGAGAAGCATAAAACCAAAAAAAATATACTATCTCATCAACGAAAGAGAAGCACAAAAAGCACACCCTATACAATCTCATCAAAGAAAGAGAAGCATAAAACCCAAAATATACCATCTCATCAACGAAACGAGCAGCACAAATCATACCCTACACCATCTCATCAACGAACGCGAATGTAAACACACACACACACACACATTTTTATTGAAGTGAGTGTTTATAGTTACACTTCACTATATTTACACAAGTTGGCAAAATGGTAAATTGAAAAGTATTTCTGTTCTAGAGATTTGGTTAGCCCTGAAAAGAGCTGTTTATATTGAACTCCAATGACACCTGGCTAACGCTGACATCTTCCAGGACGAGCATCTCAAACACATCATTGGCTCCAGTCATTCTCCCAATTTATTGTTCAGACCTGCAGAGCAAACGGAGCTTGAGTTACTTCACTATCCCACTCCTCCGTTTGTGGAATAGTGAAGACCTGCTGTACCTCTTGTCTTCGGGGTCAGAGTCGGGATTGAATAACTGGTCTCATTTCCCGAGGTCTTGGTCTCTGCGGTGCAACTGCTGCTGCTGCTGCTGGAGGTGTCCTCACCTCAGGTAGCACCTCACACATACAAGTTTTATCATAGGGTGTAACAGGATCCTCGCTGGTTCTCTATCTCCTCTTCTTTGTATGCTTTTTTTTTTAAGTTTCACTTCTTCATAGTCAGTTCGTCCAGGAGACGTCTGGCATGTTCCAGATGCATTTGGAGTTCCGAGAGTTTTTGTAGTCTACTACTACTCAAAATAAAATGTTGACGAGTCCACAATGGTAGCTAGACTGACGCATGCCCACGTTTATATCCTTGGAGGACGGACGTGATGGGAAACATCCACTAATTTTTTACCATGATATGAAACGCGCGGACTTAAAAGAAGTTCTCACGTTAACTTTTTTTGACTTACCAACACAGTCAGAATTTTTTGTATGTTGTTAACAAGACAGGGAGAAAAGGGTGGGTTTTGTTTGTTTCGTTTTGTGTTTTTACTGACCCCCTAAAAATTGAAGTGTTTATGGTCACACTTCTAAAATTTTAAAAATTTTTAGGCAAATGAAAGAAGTATATCTTTTCGAGAGTCTTGGGTAGCCCTGAAAAGGGCTGATTGATTTTTTTTTTGTTTTTTTTTTTGACGAAGAGTAAAGGCAATCTTTGTTGAATTTTACTGTCTAAGATTGCAACCCCGTCTGGCAGCAGGTTTTCCTACACGATAAGGTCTGCTTCTGCAAAAAGAGAAAGAGAAGTCTTTCGTGTCTATTCGACAGTCCACAAATCCTTTGTCTGGTTCTTGTTGTTGATATTGTTGTTGTTGCTGCTGCTGTTGCTGCTCTTCTCTTTGCCTCTTCTGAATTCTGTATTTCTCAGTCGATTCTTCTTTTTCTTTCTCAATTTCCTCTCTAAAGACATTCTCTATGAGATCTTGGGCTATAGAGAGCATTCTGACATTCTCTATCTCTTCAGGCTCCGGTATCAGGTTTAGCCTGACTCGATGTAATTGAACGTAAGCTTCGTTGAGTTGAGCTAGTCTGGAAGGCATCTTCGTAGGATGACGAGTCAACAGTGAATCGTCAGACTGGAGACCCGTTCGCTTTATATGGTACAAGCGCGGACGGGATAGAAAACATCCCTACTGAGTTTTAGTTATTGAAACGTGAGGATAGCTCATGTCATGAGGAGGGATAGAGAGAAAGTCAAAGAGCATATATTCAAACTGTGGTTTTTTTTATAACTAAACAAACGACAGACACGTTTTTCTTCAAAATACAACATTTTTTATTTAACTAACAATGAATAGAATTAACAAGGAACAAGGAACAAACAACATTTCAATTTAAAATACAAATTATTTTTGACAAGGTTGACAACGTTGTGAAATCATGTGAGATTTCCATTGATTCATATCATGAGGCCATTGATGTACACTACGTTTTCTAGCTAAAGACAAAAGATAACCATAACGGTCACAAAACCATCGATCTACTTTTTCATCATTTCTAGAAGAGTCACGATCAAAAAAAGTGACTAAATGTTCTAAAGAATGTCCCAGACTGCGATGATGAAGAAAATACACACAATATTGTCCACACACCATGGAATCGTTGCTTTGTAACTTCACATTATTGAATCGTGTCGTCTGGGCATTTCTTCTCATAAAGTCAATGATATCGTTTTCCAAAGGTGGTAATCCATACGAATCAAAATACTCCACACAATTGACTTGAGGAAAGTACACGGCTACCCAGTGAGTTCCTGGAAGATGACTGTCATCTGTGTTGATGACATAAGCTTGGTGGTCTTGAGTTTTGCGATGTGGGAGTTCATCTTTAGCACACACTACAGGAATCCAAGAAGCAGTATACGAACTGTTATTCAAAAGGTAATAAAGTTCCCAGGTATCCATTTTTTCTGGTTGTTTTGTTTCTCTTGTTTGTTTTCTTCACAGGTGATGATAAGTCATCAATTCAATTCTGACTTTTTGCATGAAAAGTTCTGACAAGTAACCATTTCTTCGCCTGGTTTCCCAACTCTGGGCTAAGGGAGCTTCGATGTGATAGATCTCTCGAGTAGTCAGTGGAGGACAGGAATGATCACACAAGCCTTTTTACCACTCATGCAACACGGTTTCTTCTGCGATGAGACTCCAAGCTTCGTCCAGATACTCGTCCAATTTTTCTTCTGACTCATCATGAGACATTTATCGTGTTGAATTTGACTGGGATGATCGTTTTGACATCCATAGCAATCTTTCTTGACCAATTCCGTAATTTTATCTGCCAAGTGTTTAACAAAACAGGAGACTAAATGTTGTTCTTGTTCTGGCCATCTTGACTTCACGACCTCGTTTTCTTTGTCTTCGTCTTTGAAATTGGTTTTCACGGTATCCTCCCATTCCATGGATTCTTCCACTTTCAAAGAAGGATAAGTGTCCTCCATAGTGACTAATAGTCTAGAATAACTTCTCTCAAACTGTTGATTTCTATGGTATTATCGAATTCAGCATACAGGATGACGTTCGTTGTGTGGGGTAGAGGATCTGCAAACTGAAGTTCCACTCGCAGTTGACCGAATTTTATAGGGTGGAAATGTCCCTCGTCACTGCCTTGGTCTGGAGTGAAATCAAAGGCCCACAAAGTGTATCCTCCAGCATAATCGTCGTACGAAATGCCGTGACTGGTGTTGTTTCCTAGTTGACCGGTAGCTTCGTACAGGGACAAGTACGATCTCAAGTAATTCTTCTGGTCAAAGTTAGGTTCAAAGGGTCTGGTACACAGAGTCTTGCCATCGCGACTGACTTCAATTTTGGACACTTTGTAGTGGTTAAACTCAAAAGGATTTTCATTGTTGGCTCCGTTGAAGGCTGCATTGCTAACGATGCCAACGATTAAACGTTTGGGTAACTGGCCTTGGAATAGATGATCTTCGATCTTGGATTGAAGTCCAGTAGCAATAGTGAATGTTTTCACTTCTACACGCTGTATCGGATACTTGGCAGTGGTTCTGCTCAAGGTGTGACTGATGTCGTTTCCCGCTTTAGGTAACACTTCTACGCGACGCACGTAAAGTCTGGCTGCTTGAATTTTGGTTTTGTAGTGGACATTTTCTTCAGCCATCAAGTGGAAAGCCGTACTGCTACGATTCAATCTCAGACGAATATCTACTCCGTTCAGCAAATACTTCTCCTGCAACCACATGTCCAAATGCAAACGATCCATCAGTTCTAAATTATGGGCTCCCACGATTTTCTTTTGACGAGCAACAAATCCTTTATTGTCTTCATCTAGTTCGGCGAAGTTTTCTGGTGTGTCAGGTTTCCAAATCACGCAAGCATCCAGATGAGTGTTCTTGGCCTCCTTTCCGTACGTCAAGAGATTTTTTAGGTACGCTCGGTAAGGGTAAGTATCCATGCTACTGCTGATCAGTTTGTTATTCAAGTACAAATCCACTTCCCTAAACAAGGAATGCATGAAATTTTTGACGGGAGCTACTTTGGCATCATCTACTAGATTGGTAAAGTCGGATTTTTGCACTTTGACTTTCAGATACAAGTAACTGCTATTCAGATCGATGTAATCTTCCGGTTGTCCTTTGATTTCAAACTCGATGGGAGCGGAATCCGTCAAAGAGGAAACAGGATGAAATTCGACCCATTGGGATTCTTGCATGGTCATCATAGTGGGTGGCATGGCAAAAAGATCCAGTTCTGACTTGGAACAGGCACAAGACTCTCGGTGTATCATTTTCTGTTGTTTTCTTGTTTACAATTTAATAATCAAAAAAGTCTAAGTCTCGAACAGTTTTTCTTTTCTTAGTCTTTCTAGCTTTGATAGTATGAAGTCCTTTGAAAGGGTGTTTTCGTCGTCTTTTTCTGCCTTGTCCTTGTTAGAACCTCAGAGAAGCAGGAATGCCTGACTCCTCAGCAAACCGGACATTTATAGGATTTCTCGTCGACCCAAAATATCTTTGCCTGTTTGAAGCAAAACATTTTTGCCTGCTCGTAAGAAAGCTCCTTTGGGGTTTTGTTTGTCAATGATGACATCGTGGAGAAAGTCTTTACCGTGTGTCATCGCAGCATCTTTCAGGGCGTGCAATCCCCGTGTCACCATTGGTTTTAACACGGGAACCACAGTACGAAAGGCCGATTTGAGCATATCCCCTAAACCATGCCCTCGTTGTCGAGTGACTCCTTGGTACACAGGATATATGACTGACAAAAAAAGTTTTTTTAGAGTACTCTTTTTCGAAAATGGAGTTTCACAGTGACTTTCCCTTGGGTGAATGGAATATTTTGTCCCAGATCTCCTTTTATAGTTATGTTGACAGTGTCAAATACGACTTACTGACATGTAAATAGTGAGGATGTACAAATTCACGGTGAACGTGATAGGTGTTTCCACCTTCTTCGTCAGCAGCCGTGGCAGAATCCACTTTGAAAGGAATGGCACGCAGTAACGGTACAGAGGTGTGACATTCTACGTTGTACTCCACTACATCGGAGTACACAAAAATCAAATTCAGTCCTTGGTTCATTACTACAGGGAAATGAAAATGTTTGGCAAAATCCAAATTGTTACCTCTGGGTGGCATTTTGGTTGGATGATTCTTGACCATTTCGGGGTTTCCACCTAAAATGTGATACAATTCAGGACAAAATGTAATGGCTAAGACTTTGTCATGTGAAAATTTCATCAGGAGGCGACGAGCTATTTTGTGGTATTCAATGTTGACACTTTTTTTAGTTTTCTCCAAGGCTTTTTCAAACATGGCAGTGAACCTGTCAGCAAGGGTGTTCACCAAATGTTGACCGCTAAAATAATAACCTGAAGGAATTTTCAACATGTAAGTGGTTCGATTAGTGACAGGATTCTTTGTTTTGGGAAAGTCAACTTTATCACTACGTTCATCCATGACTTGTTGCACTTGATCGTCTTCAACTTCTATGGACACAGTGTTTTGAGATTCAACGATGTTTTTGATTTGTGTAGGGTAAATCATTTCTACCAAAGCCACTTCCCAATGGGCTTCGTCATCAAATTGAATGATATGAGGTAATTTTACCGTGTAACAGCACAAGGTGTTTTTGGGAAACACCTCCATGGAACTGTCACTGGGTAAGGTTAAGTAAAATTGGTTGTTCATAATTCCACAGTTCTAGTGTCCGAGGAGTCACTGGAGACCAGAGGAGTGTCTAAAAGAGAATGGTTAGGATGAATGTTGGAACTGACGTTGGACACCAGACTCCCGTTGTTGTTGTTTCCGTTAGAGGAATATTTTAGGGACGGGTTGGGAAGAAGGTAATCAATGCAACTGCTGAGTAAAATGGTCCACAATTGTTTGTCTCCTTGTTGTAAACTTAGATTGGCAATGGCTACACCGATGACACAATACACCACAAAGATTTGGCAGAAAAAGACGATTTGCGTTTTAGGCACACGTTCTCCACACCACACCTACAACGGTTGCTTTTGTAGATCTTGCAGAGAAGAACTGGGGGAAGAAGCGTTCACAGTAGGAACTGAGGCTGTGTTGATGAACATGATGGTCACTTCTTTTTATAGTCAATGATTTGAGAAGCGTCAATCCACGAGTCAAAACTTGACGGATATCCTTTCCAATGTACTTTGACTTCTTTGACACGACGTTTTCCCACTTTTCGTGTTCTTCGATCGAGAATGCTTTCGATTTCGCACACGTCGTCTTCTTTTTTGGTCACACGTTGTAGCTCGGGTAAGTAAAACGTTCCTTTTAACACTTCTCCGTTCATGTCTTCCAATTTATAGACGGGAGGATAACGACCACGCACTCGTTCAGTGACACGAAACAATTCGATGGTCCAGTTGGGCAAGTAACCTTTGTCGAAGAAACGTTTGGTTTTGCCAATGCGTACCCAATCTCCTGTGGCTAACTGTCTACCTTTCTTGGAACTAGTGACTGAAGGGGACGTACCAAAAAGACGCTCGGAGACGGTCAGTTCGTTGTCGGGAGTCACTTCTGGAGGGGCAATGCTCCGATGGTAAGATTGGTTGTACGATTGAACGAGGTGTGGCAAGACGTCGATGTACTTGAGAGTGTGTTGATGTGTAAAATATTTCCACATGCGTTCTTTCAAAGTGCGTTGAAAACGTTCCACGATACTGGCTTTAGTTTCGGGATTCTCGGTGGTAAAAAAATGAATGTCACGTTTCTTCAATTCTTTTTGGAAAGCTTGGTTTAGAAATTCGGTACCTTTGTCCGTTTGCCATCGAAGAGGGTGACGACCACTTTGTTTCAACACCAGTTTCAAGGCTCGCACTAATTCACTGCTCGATTTGGAAGTCAAAGGCACGACCCAAGCAAATTTTGAAAAGACGTCGATGACACAAAACAAACATTTGTAGCCACGATTGTAGGTGGCCAAATGAGAGACATCGGCTAAATCCGCCTGCCATTGATGATCGATACCTTCCACTTGGGTGCGACTTCTTGAAAATTTTCGTCGAATAGGTTTGTGTAAGGTGTACGTAGCTTGTTCTTGTAACCATCGTTGCACTTGAGGTAAACGGACACTTTTCAGTTTTGTTTTGGCAGCACGATACAATTTTTGAACACCTCCGTAGCCAGCTGGATGAGATGGATCGTAGTAAATGCTAGCTAAGACCTTCTCCATTTTTTCTTTTTTCTTTTTTTTTTAATAAGTGATCCAATCTTCGTTGATGCTTTTCGCTATGGAGCGAGAGGGTGGTTTGGAAACGGCTTTACGTGTTCGATGTGCCACAGGAGTCGGAGCGGAGGGTAGTTTTGGTAATGGTGTTGGAGGTGGTAATGGTGGTAAGGAAATTTCTTTGGTTTTCTTGTCTTTTTTCACTTCTGGTTTCCCTTCTTTCTTTTTTACTTCTGTCAAAGAAGGAGTGGACATCCTCTTTTTAACCCAAGCTTTAAGTTCTTCTTGTTGGGTTATGGGGAAGGGGTCAACAAGGACGTTGCAATTTTACTAGGAAGAGGAGCTGCTGGTGGTGTTTGAAAGACTTCTCGTACCTCTTCTTCAGGTATCAGTGGGGTTGCTTCTGTCTTAACCGCTGAGGTAAGTGGTGATGGTGGTGGTGTTGGTGATGGACTTTTCATCAGGGCTTTCAAATCTTTCAAAGAAGGTACAGCTGTTTCGTCTAATGCTTTTTGGTGAAAAAGTTGCAGTCGTTGCAACAATTGACCGTACCGTTGAGATTTTTCCGTTTCGGACAAATCGCTACGATCCATCAACGATTGCAATTCGTGTTGTAACTGAGACATTTCGGTCAAATGAGGATTGGGAGGTAATTGTGGGGTTCGTTGTTCTTGCCAACGATGGTATTCCATCCATCGTTAATAAGGGACTAAAGTCAGTTTTCGTCCTTCCATTAGATTTCAAAAATCACGTCTGGGATCTTTTGACTCCAGTGTTCTCCTTTTATCTTCGTCTTCCCAGGATAGTTCCAAGTGATCCCATTACTCCTTGCAACAAGGGTTGTGCTATGTTTCCCAGCAAGGGTGCTAACATGGGTGCTAACAGGGGTAAAATAGCAATTCCTCCGCGTTGCACCAACATCTTTTTCTTTTGACGAATAGGAATTTTCTTTTAGACCATTTGGCGAAGAACGTGTCGATGTTTGGCTAAGCATTTTTTATCTGATGTGCAGACAAAGGAATCGTGCCTTTCAAAACATTCAGACAACATTCGCACACGGTTTCAATGACGTCCTTTGAGGCGGTTTCAATGAGTTTTTTTCGCATGGATGAAGGAGCTTTGGACAGGACAGACAACATGTCCCAATGTTTGACTAAACGAGGAGGTAGTCCTTTTCTTCTCTTTCCTTTAGGAGTAGAAAAGGAATGGGTTTTGGAGGGTGACATTTTTTGTGAATTGTTTCCAGGGCAGACACCACAAAGTACACTAACGTCAATCACTTGGGTACATGACCTTTTATCCTTTTTAGCACAACGAAACTGTCTTGTTTCCTTTTGGAACAGGAGAACGATACATCTTTGGGTACACGACAGCCACTTAACTTAATAGTTCGTCCTTGTTAGCCCTTATCCATGTGGCCTTTGTCCCTGATCAATTTTTTGTTGTCTCTCTTTTAGAACTTGGTCAACCTTTCTGAGCATGTTTTCCAAATTCCAACCTCCTCTTTGGTGACTTTTATTTTTCTTGGAACGACTGTGTCATTTCTGTAGGTGTCGTCGATGCTGAACTAAACGTTTCTTAGGATGACGTGACTGACGTTTTCGTTTTCCTTTTCCTTTTTGCACAGAAGAACGGCGATGGTGATGGTGTACACTTCTTGGTGGTGCCATCTTGAGGTGATTAGCAGCACAAAAAAAAAAACACTGATGTTAAAATGGACCTCAGATCTTTTTATACTGGAATGCGTCGCCACTGATTGTCTTTACGTCGTATCAACTTGATGACAGGCAACACACGTCGTGGAGGAGTTCGCAAAGGGCTAAATCGAGCTAATTCTTGGTTGGACAAATCGAGTAAGCTTTGTAACACACCTGATCTCTCTTGGACTTTGATTTTGATTTTTTGTCTCTATTTTATAGGTCCCTCCCTAGAGTCGTAGTGCTAGCTGCGCGTATTTAGGACAACTAGGTCAGCTCCTTGCTACACTGTTACCAAGTGTTTAGTATCGTGACGTCATGCCACCTGGGACCATTCCTCTTGACGCTATACAGTCCCAGGGTGTGCTAATACAAAATTCCCATTGTCGCTATAAAGGCTCGGTAGTGCCACTTGTCGCCAAAGTACAAAACACCCTATTTTAATGATAACTCCCATTGTCGCTATAAAGGCACGGCTGTGCCATTTGTCGCCAAAAATCTTGTCGCCAAAGTACAAAACACCCTATTTTAATGATAACTCCCATTGTCGCTATAGGATCCCCCTTCACTACTACCAATTTTCAGCAACAAAACGTGAAACTTAAGCTGCTTCAGCAAGTTTAGTGATCGCTGCTTTACCTCTCCAATAACCTATTGGGCTATAATAAATGGATTCCATTATAATAATTATACAATTAATTACCAGCCCATAACATTATTTTACTTTTCATAGCGGATTTTGTTAGAAAACTGGCGAGTTTCTCTCTAACAGTTTTATTAAGTATAGAATTTAATGCATGAATCAATTTTACATCTGCAAGATGCCGTTGTTGCAAATCTTTACTTTTATAAGCAACGTCGTGAATGTGACGTGCTTGATCAATTTTATATACTGAATACTCTCCTGGTCTTGGTTGATCTTGATCATCAAGTCGGATATCAAGTCTAGTTCCACTACCACAGTAATTATATCCTGGAAGGTGTTTCTCACCAAAATATCTAGCCTATGGTAATCCAGGTCATTTTTCTAAAGAAACAGCAATATCTCCACCTATCTTTCTTGTCCCTGAGATAAATTTAGATATTTGTGTACCACATTTTACACATTTGCCTGTTAATGCACGTCGTTTATTTTTCGTTATTATTGTTGTCAATCCAGCGGTGGGTGTAGATGATCTATATCGAACACAATATAGACTCATGTTATTAATAGTCTGGATACAATTATTGATTTTTCGGCGACACGAAAACAGGAACCAGAGAAAGACCTTCCAGCATTACCAAATTCGATAAGGCTGATTATAATAGGTCCATCTGGATCAGGTAAAGCACAATTATTATTAAATTTAATAATGAGGTGGTTGAGATGGAACAAACTATATTTAATAGCACCGTCCGTAGATGATCAGCATTGTTACGAAGTACTTAAGGATTTTAACGAGAAAGCGAAATCATTTAATAAAGACGGTGACGATATTACTGGCTTTATCACAGATATAGATGAAGCTCCGCCTGTACATGACTTAGATGGATTCATTAATAATCCCGTGGCATATGCTAGACAAACAATCTAATCCCGCTAGAATATTTTCTCGAGGTAGACACAAAACAAGGACGTGATTTATGTTACTCAGAGATGTACACAAATACCTAAGGTGATCAGAGATAACTGTGATATTTTTATTGTGTTTCTTGGAGTAGATCATTACACTCTACAGAATATTTATTATACTTGGTGTTCAGGTGATATGGATATGATCAAATTTAAAAATTTATTTTCTAAAGCACAATATGTTCCATTTGGATTCATAACGATAAATCTACATGGTCCAAGATCAAGGTATCGTGTTGGTCTAGATAGAATCTTTGGTTAAACTCCCCTTGACTATCCATAGCAGCAGGGAGGGTGGTGAAGGACAAAAATTGGGTCGCTTTGCAAGTAAACAAAATAACCTTACAAAGACATGACAAAATAACTTCAATAATAGTATAACAAAAATGAGCTAACCTCCTGACCAAGTCAGGCGTATGGAAATATAATTAGTCAGAGACTTTGGTTTAGTGATATTGACCTTTTTTCAGCTTCTGTAGGAACCTTTATTTTTCGTTAATGACTCGAGCAAAAGTTTGTAGGGTTCACCCTCCTTGCTGCTACAAACATCAAAACGGAAATAACCCACTGCTCATAAATATCTGAATAATCTATAACACATCCGCTAAATACAACCTGTTGTTTGATAGTTTAGATTTGTATGCATAATGTGAGTGTGTAGTTCATTTTTTAGCATTGTAAAATGTAATATTTGCTTCTTATGACCATTTAATTCGGAGTACTGTACAGTCTACAACTAAAATATATCAACCGTTTATATGCATCGAATTGAAAATTACACAATATGAAGACGAATAACCTCTGTATCATGGAAATCGATAAGCACAGGTAAGCCTATATCGAGAACATATACATGTATACTAATTTACATTGTACAGTTAGTTTAATAAAGGGTTTTTTGCAAATGTAAAGGCGACTCTTATATGCTATGGAGAAAAACTAAATTCTTATATTACGCTATATGTCTTAAGTTTACAGTGGAATTTAACAAACTTAAAGAGATTCAGTTAATCACAGGCAGAAATACATTTAGTTGATGAAAATGCATTGGGGAGAAATAATTTAATTTACTCTGATGAGTTACCTCCCTTTATAGATACAGACCATTGGTCTGGATAAAATCTTTGGTTAATCCATAGCATCAGGGAGGGTGAAAAGACAACAATTGAGTCGCTTTGCAAGTAAACAAAATCTTTGAAAAAAAATACGTCAACAATAGTATAACAAAAATGAGCTAACCTAAACGATTTATATTATCGGTTCTGAACCGTATGGAAATATACTCGGTTAGAGACTTTGGTTTAGTGTAATTGACCTTTTTTGTTTCTTTTTTTTTTTCAGCCCGTTGCAGGAACCTTCATTTTTCGTTAAGGACTCGAGCAAAATTGTGTAGAGTTCACCCTCCCTGCTGCTCGCCGCATTGGATTATTGTGATGGTAGCCGTGAGTGATGCGTTGGTACGTTGTGTTTTATGTATGGATACGTGTAGTTTTTTAGTCTTCGTGCGATTCTGAAGCGATAAAAGACGCGTGAGAAAATTCGAATCGAGCGTAGAGTTGTAGTGATGTTTGCATTCCTTGTGTTATTTTATAATACCGATAAGGTGATTTCATGCTGTCAGAAATTTCGTTGTGCTTTATTGATAAAACTGCAGACTCCTGTTAATTTCATGAGAAAGAGTACAACAACACGGGATTTCGCATTTTTGCGTAATTCCAAGTTGAAGCCTAATAAGTCTTGCTGTTTAATTCAACGTGGAAGATTTCTCATAAAATTATACAATCAAATTGCTATCTATTGGAGGAAAATTAAGTGTGAAATATTTTCCCGCAGCGGAAGCATCGCAAAGACATGCGCAATCAAAATAGATCAAAAAAGCTATATAAGTGTGAAGTTTATGATGAAAGCTTCCCTCGGAATGAAATATAAACACGGCACATGACTATATAAAAAAAAAAAAAAACGTTGAAGTGTGCAGTTATGTGGTGAAAGCATTACTGGGAATAGAAATTTAAAACACCACATGCGCATTTATCCAAGGGAAAACCATTTAAGTGTGAAATATATAATGGAAGCTTTCATGGGAATGTAAATTTAAAACGACACACGCCCATTCATTGTGGAGAAAGATATTTGTGTGTGAAAACTGATAAAAACTTTTCCCTAAAAGTAAATTTAAAACAGCACAGGATGATTCAAACTAGAAAGAAACCGTTTAAGTGTGAAGTATGTAAAGTAAGCTTTTATCAGAATGGAAGTTTGAGACGGCACTTGCGCATTCATACTGGAGAAAAACCATTTAAGTGTGAAGTATGTGGTGTAAACTTTTCTCAGAAAAATTATATAAAAGAGCAAATGCGTATCCATACTGGAAAAAAGCAATTCAAATGTGAGGTGTGTAATAAACGCTTTTCTTTGAAAGAAAGTTTAAAATATCACATGCGCATCCATACTGGAGAAAAGCCATTTAAGTGTGAAATATGTGATAAAAGCTTTTCTAGGAATGAACATTTAAGACGACACATGAAAATTCATACTGGAGACAAACCATTTAAATGTGAAGTATGTAGTGAAAGTTTTACTCAGAAAGATTATGTGAAAGAGCACATGTGTATACATATTCGAGAAAAGCAATTCAAATGTGAAGTATGTAATAAAATCTTTTCTTTCAATACACATTTAAAACAGCACATGCGCATTCATACTGGAGAAAAGTCATTTAAGTGTGAAGTATGTGTTCAAAGCTTTTCTAAAAAGGAAATTTTAAAACAGCACTTGAGGATTCATACTGGAGATAAGCCATTTAAGTGTGAAATATGTGATCAAAACTTTGCTCAAAATGGAAGTTTACACCGGCACATGCTCATTCATACTGGAGAAAAGCCATTTAAATGTGAATTATGTGATAAAAGCTTTTCTAGGAATGAACATTTAAGACGACACATGAAACTTCATACTGGAGACAAACCATTTAAATGTGAAGTATGTAGTGAAAGCTTTTCTATAAAGGGAAGTTTAAAACAGCAGTTGAGGATTCATACTGGAGAAAAGCCATTTAAGTGTGAAGTATGTGAAAAAATCTTTGCTCAAAATGGATGTTTAAAACAGCACATGTTCATTCATACTGGAGAAAAGCCATTTAATTGTGAAATATGTGATAAAAGCTTTACTCATAATGGAAGTTTTAAGCATCACATGCGCATTCATACTGGAGAAAAGCCATCTAGGTGTGAAGTATGTGACAAAAGCTTTTCTAAGAATGAAAGTTTAAGACGGCACATGAGAATTCATACTGGAGAAAAACCATATAAGTGTGAAGTATGTGGTAAAAGCTTTTCTCGGAAAGACCATGTAAAAAGGCACATGTGTATCCATACTAGATCAAAGTGATTCAAATTTGAAGTACATAATTAAAGGTTTCCATATAATGTAGATTTAAAACAGCACATGAGGATTCATACTGGAGAAAAAAACCAGTTTAGTGTGAAGTATGTGTTGAAAGTTTTGTAGGAGTGTAGGGTTGGCGGCAGCTACATATGGTGTCAGGGGTCCAGTTTTCGTAATTTGGCCCCAGGCAAATTTCTTATCTGAAGGCTATGATGTGGCTTTTTAAGCTATAATGTTTAGTAACTAAAGACATGGATATATTTGTGAACTAGGTGTTTCAGGCTTGTTTTGTTCTTGAAATTGATGTCAGGCATGTACATCTTCCATAGTTACTCTGCAGTATGTTGATAGTGAAATACCAATAGTTGGCTAGGAAGAAGAGTTAGCCTTCCAATAGAAGTAAACACATGGGTTTGGGGCAAGTAGAGAAATCTCAAAAAGTGTTGGAAGACAACTATTATGAATTGCATCAGTCAGTTTAGTAAACACTTTTTTGCAGAATTATCATCTAGGAAAATGGCTTGTGTTTGCACTGTGAGAACCACATGATGTCAAATATGACCTTTGGACATGAAAATTGCAGGTATAAATTTGGGGTTGGGGTGCATAAACTTCTGCTGTAAACTGCCACTGACTTCTCTGGTCAAATGGATAATATTTTTATGCTTTGTTTTAATATATGTATCTAACAAGATGGACCTTCTTGACCTCACTTGTGTAGTTGACTTTTTATTATTTTTTGTACTAGGTCACTGATTTTGGCATCAAATTTATACGTAAAAGGTGGCTGCTACCCCCATAAGGAAAAATGACTTTTTTATGATGCAGTCAGCCATATCTATTATGCTTTTCTGTTTCTTTGTGTATATTTAAATAATTTTTGTGCATTAGCGTCATTATATTTCATTCCTTTTTCCATATATCATGTATTGTTTTTATGTAATGCTCTTTGGATTGAGAGAGGTGACTGTGTTTTGTACCTCACTTTGAGAACTGTTTACATCATGAAAAATGAACTTAACTTAGTAAATATGGAACCAAAATGGTGACCTCAATGTTTTGTCTTACATTTTCTGCAGTTCTCAATGTTTGCACCCTATTTATATGACTAATAATCATATTTCAATACAGACAACACTGAAACAATTGCTTAGCATGTCAACATGCATTCTTTAAAGTAATTTAACTCCACAGGAGCAGCTAGACTTTGGAGGAATCGTGAGTAAGCATACTCTTGTGAATGTTGAATGTCACCAGTGGAACAGTGTTAGAAATAGTGTTGCATATGGCATATTGCTTGCTATATTTTGGTGAGAAGAATGAAAGTTTCTACTTTCATGAAACCACTGTGAAGTTGACATAAGAGATTCATATCTCACACTTGGGTGATAATAGGAAATGTTTCAGTGTTATGTATATATCTTGCAATATCGAGGTTCAGTTAATGAAGGGGTTAAGCAGCAGTTTCATGCATTGGACAATACACATATAGATTTTCCTCTGAAATTCTTATGTCTTCTCTGTATGTTAAAAGTACATCAATATCACTTGATTCTTTTTTTGCAGGTCTCAGTTTGCATGGTAGAAGATTAGGATTAATCAGTTAGTCATTCATCATGCTGAAAGAATAGCTTGAATCTCATCCAGATACTCATTCTGATCTAAGTGCACAAGAGAGAAACTTTAACAGACAGATTTAGCTTCCGCAGTTGTTGTTTTATGGTATGTGCTTATTAAAAGCCAAGCAAGTAAAATACTCTATAACTTGAAATGAATTTTCCATTGTAAATATTTGTTATATACCATATCTTATTATTTACTATGATTTTATAAACTCCAGAAATCATTAAAGTAAATCAGTTGTAAGTGAATTGGTGTATGAGAAAAGATTTCTGTTAAATTGTATTGAGTGAAATATATATCTATGGTCAATTTCAGTGACTATGTATAAATGAAGTTATTTGATATGTCACTTTGTAAGTTTCACAGGGTCCACTCATCAGTATATCAGTATTCTAGCATGATCTAATGTTCTTTGATTAAACTTTGATCTTTCCAATTTAGCTATACTGTTGTTGTGATTACCCCCTCCCCCAACAAACACTCACACAACAATGATGCTGCTATTAGCATCTCCAGAATGATAATGAAAGATTAGGAACTGCTTTTTTTTATAAGTCTAACAGTATTTCCAAAGCACATTATTTACTAAAATGTGTGATTTCTTATGTTTGCTATAAGAGTTTTTAGAAACGTTTCACTTCTGTCACTTACAACCAACATTTCATTTCGGTCATTTACTCCTAAATTTATAACTTCCAAACCTCTTCTTGACATTCATGAAAGATTGTAAAGGAATTTTGATTCTGTCCTGATGCTATGGTATTATAAGTTAGAAATGCAGTCAGTCATAACTCTCAAAGGAAATAATGAAGAGCTTTTTGCGACAAGGTAGACTCTTTCCTAAAAGTGTAATACCATTTTTGGTTTTGCATACAAAAAGTTTTCCTTTATACCATTTTACTAGATAATGTCGAAATAAGTGATATATACACAACCTGTGACAAAAATCTTCAGCCAAATCCTTAAGGTGACAGGGTCCAGTTCCGTTATTTGGCCCCCTGGAATATATCTTAACTTAGGGCTATGGTGTGACTTTGTCAGAATTTATTCTTTACTAATTAAAGATATGGATATATTTGGGAACTAGGTGTTTTGGGATTGTTTTGTTCTTGAAATTGATGTCAGGCATGTATACCTTCTATAATTACTCTGCAGTATGTTTAGTACACACTGTTTTGCAGAATTGTCATCTAGGAAAATGGCTTGTGTTTGCCCTGTGAGCACCACATGACGTCAAACATGACCTTCGGACAGGAAAATTGCAGGTATAAATTTGGGGTTGGGGTGCATAAACTACTTCTGCTACGAATTGCCACTGATTTCTCTGGTCAAGTGAATATTTTTATGCTTTCTTTTAATATGGGCATCTACAAATATAGACCTTCTTGACCTCACTTGTGAATTTGATTTTTAATGATTTTTTTGGTTACTTGATCACTGAGTGCAGCATAAAATTTGTACATAAAAACTGGCCTTTGCTGTTAAATGAAATAAATGTCCTGGTACATATTTTCTAATGGCTTTTTTTCAATATACAAAAAATTTAATTTAAAAAGCTCTCTGTATAGGTATATATCAGCGTTGCGGACTTCACATGCGCGTTGAAGACAAATTTGAACATACTCTTTGAACGTTTTGCGCGTTGTCATGTTCTAAGATTTCAGAGAAAAGTATGTCTTGCACATAGTCTCAAATCCTATAATGCCTATATAGTCATGTCAATTCCACTCATGGAAAAAATAAAATGTGACGAATTCTTCTGGTTGTTTTAAAAGTCTATGAAGTGAAATTAGAATGTATTAAAGGTAACATTGACGTAATTTTATAACGCATTAAGGGTAACATTGAAGTGATATTCTAATGCCGTATGGAAAACATATGGTTGGATTGGACACTTGTAATTATCTAGGCTGTCTGAATGTTACCTACACAGGGATTTGCTATATCATGCTTAACAATATCATATGGAAAATCGCGTAAAACTACAACGCAAGAACAAATATAAGAAGTAAAACTAAGGAATAATTGGTGGCGGGGGAAATATATAATCCATGTTATATACAAACGTGGTTAAAATGTTAACTTAAAGAAGCAAATAAACTCAATTCTGTTTAGAGAATAATCTGTACATGAATGGGTCACCTAACTGATAGAACTTTATCCAACCACATTATATTTACGTAAAATATATGGTGATGTAAATCCGACATGTAAATAAATTTGTTGACGTCTTCTATACAATCTATTGCTCCAAATCAAACTCAAATATCTGGTCACAAATGCATGGCAGTAAATGTGTGAATATTTGTATCCGACAATCCTATTAGCAGCAGAGTTGGTGAACCCTTCAAACTTTTGCTCGAATCATTAACAAAAACTAAAGGGTCATGCAGAGGCTGAAAAGAAAAATACTTGAACAACGCTAAACCAAAGTCTCTAACTTTTCTATTTCCTCACGGTTAAGTATTTAACCGTATAATAAAATCGTTTAGGTTAGCTTAGTTTTGTTATACTATTGATGACTTATTTTTTTCCTGAGTTTGTAAGGCGATTTTGTTTACTCGTAAAGCGACTCAATTGTTGTCTTTTACCCTCTCTGCTGCTATAAATTAAACAGCCAATATAAATATTATCCATAATGAGTATTGGAGAACAACACTCGGCTAAATTAGCTCGAGAGCGACTAGAGGCAATTAAAATATATCTACCTGTTCGTGATTCTATTAAGCAACAACTGCAATCGCGTCAGGAATCTCAAGTTGGATTTGAGGAGGATACAAAACAATTCTTTAAACCTATCACTGAGACCAATAAAGCTATTCAACCTGTGTTGGAGAAAACCGCTGAAGCAACTGATAAAATAGCAAAAGGAACTAAAAAAAAAAAGATTCTCGAAAAACTTCCAGAAGAAATAGCTGCTGCGATGCCAATCCTGGAAAAACCCAAGGATATGGATCAGGCAGAAGAAGAAGGTGCTGCAGCACTAACCCCTAAACCAGCAGTTAAATGGAAATATAAATTTGAAGAATAAACTATTAAGGCAATTATGAAACTTAACCCACAAGAATTAGCTGAATTTGCTGTGAATGGTTTTAGTCGAAGAGATAAATTAATGAAACTGAATACTTTAAAGATTTTAAAACCCTTGAACAATGGCAAAAATCATATCGCATGCACATGGATGTTGAACAAACTATAAATGATAATCCATTATATTAGAATTATGTTAGGGAAATTGATAGATTAAATGATTAAAGAAGAAAAAAGGGGGGAAAAAAAACCCAACAAAACCATTTGAGCAATCACTTCGCCATTATTCAAAATTAGCACCATCATCACACCAACCAGAAGAGGAGGAGGAAGATGTATCTCAAGACCCTCCTGGTGCAACTGGAAATGGCCTAGGGAATGGTCTTTTAACTTGTCCCAATAATGTTCTCCCTGATGTTCATCGATTATAAATCTTCATTGGAGGAAAACGAGCTAGTAATAATTAATCAGAAATTAATGAAGCATCATATCTTTTTAAACGATTATTTAATGGCGGTATTATGGACATTGATGTGTATCGATCACTCATTAATGAAATTGCCGATGATTATCACAGTGACTAAGTCACAGTGATTAGATACAATTAGTGATAAAGTCAATTAATAATAAAATGATTGCGCATGGTGCTCAACGTGGACCTACCATGGTCAGGGTAATAAACTCTCGATTACCGGTATACAAAGCAACCTACGTAGATGGACTAGGTGATATTATTCTGGGTCTGTTTAGAAGAATGGTCCCAAAAGCAATACCGATTGCAAAGCAGTCAGAAATGAAAGCTACTGATGTTGTTCGTGAAAGAGGTACAGACGCTTCTGGTAACTTTGCTAGCAAAGCATTCTCAGCGATCAAAGATAGACTAACACAATTATTACGCAAACCACAACCCGTCCGACGTCAACCAGTGAAATTGCCCAGAACTGAAGTAATTCACTCAAGTGTAAGTAAAATAATAAATCAAGCCGGTAATCAAAGACTAGCGGAGTAAGTTGATGTCCCAATGTCGGAAAAGGAAAAAAATATAACCGCTAGTTTGACAGCAGGAAGCGGTCTTCGTGTTAGACGAAGATGGTAACAATAAAGATGTTCAAGCGGATACGTGACCCGGCATTTGACATGGACGCACCAGTCCTCAAAGATGAGTCTGTGCGTGATGATCAGTATTATTCTTATGACGCCAGAATTCCAGATCAGCGTGGACGACTCGAATTACAGGTTCAGGATACAAGTAGATATTTTCTACCAGCTGCAGCATTTATTGAAGTCGAAGGTAAAGTTTTAAATAACGCTAATCCTGCAGCACCAGCAGCATATGCAGCCAATTATAGTATTGGTTTTGTTAATAATGGTATTATGGCGTTGTTTGATAGCTCTACGTACATGATTGATGGAAAAATATTGAATCAATTCAAAAAGACGTTGACGTTGCTACAACAATACTTGGTCTTGCAAGATACAGTGACGATTATTCAAGATCTGCTGGTCCATCAATGATGTTTGTAAAAGACACCACAATTTCTCCAGAATACCAACAATATGAAATAGGACGACCACAGAACTTTGCCAGAAACGCCACAGCAGAGAGTATGATTATTAATGTAGATCCTGATTTCAACTTAGGATTTAGATCACGTCGAACGATATTAAAAGATGATAGGAGAACATTTTCATGTGCAATTCCACTGTCACATATCTTTGGATTCTGCAGACATGTACGAAAGGTTATTTTCGGAGTTAACATACGATTGTACTCGACCGAAAATGTACCGATGATGATGCAATATGGCACGCTGAAGGAGTTGATGATGATGCAACTAGGGCACTTAATGGTAAAGTTATACTAACCAAACTTTCGCTCTGGATGCCGTTCATGACTCCAGCAATATCTGAAGAAGATCGGTTACTATCTTTACGAGTCAAGGCAATAAATCAACGTTATCATGGTTAACAATGACTTCAGACGTTATGCAAAGTAATATCAACGGTTTATTCACATGACAAATAGCTTCTCAGCAAGGTGTTTCTGCACCGCGTCATATATTTATTGCGCTTCAAAATACTGCACGAGTAAATAATCAGACACAAAGTATCATGATATTTGATAAGCTCGGTGTTTCTGAGGTTTTATTAAGAATAAACGGACATCAAGAACCATCCGAGGATATTTTGTTAAATTTCGATCAAAATCATGTAGCACGCGCATATCATCGTCTTATGTCGTTTAATGGACGTGATTAAAACATTGATACTGGTTTACAAATATCACAACTAGATTTTACAAAGCTGTATCCGATTTATTACTTTTCACTAAAACATTTAGATTTAACTAGACAATCTATTGTAGATATACATTTTCGAGCTCGTGTTAATAGAGATGTTGGATCTATTCCTAATTACAGAGCAATCGCAGTTATACTCAGTGATAAATCAATGTTACTCGATGGTGCAGGTGGTCGAATGAGAGTCATTGATGCTCCAATAGAGAACAAGTAATTAGATCGCTCATAATATTAATAATGTCATATCATCCCGTTGATGTGAGTCTGAGTCCTGGTCAGATTAAAAAGCTCCAATCATCATCAAAAAATAATTGTGGGTTAAAATATCACTAAAGCTAGAACAACTCACAGGTGGTACGAATAAGCTATCTTTGACCGATCGTCAGTATAATCACTTCAATGAAGCCAAACGATCAGATACTGGGATACGACTTAATCTATCTGCAGCAGTTATTAAAGACATCGCTAAATCGGGTGGTATATTTCCACTTCTCGCAGCTATACCAGCATTTATAGCCGCTTCAGCCCCAGCTGTTGCAAAAGCTGCTGCGTTAGGCGCTGTTGGAACTACTGCTGGAATGTCATTAAAGAAAGCAACTGTACAAGGAATCAAAAAAAAAGGGAAAAGGCCTAAGACTTCCGGGAACACCACCCTCGTGGTACGGAAACAGTCTAAGACTTCCGGGAACACCACCCTCGTGGTATGGTACGGAAACGGTCTAATACTAGGAACAGTTCGACGATAATTCCACTCTAAAATTTTGATTTACTCGATGCAGCTAAGTGACTAAATATAAAATATTTCAGAGGAGTTTTATGCGCGATCAATTATCAAAACAACCTAACAATACATACTGAAACTGCTATTATTAATCTTGATAAAAACTCTGGACCTGGCACGCATTGGGTAACGTATGCAATTGATCCACGTGGAATTATCTATTTTGCTTCATATGGATTAGCGCCACCAATAGAATTTCTTCATTATGTCAGCAAAAAAATTGCTTCAATCTGGTATTCAACGCTACCAACACAAACATGATTTATCAATATGTGGTCGTGAAGTACTTAATGTGCTTGATGCTGTATCCATGGCACCGCCAGGAAAGCCAACTCATAAAGTTGTTCATGAATATACCACATTGTCACATTTAAACAGACATCAGTAAATTTAATGGTAGATATTTATGGAAAATCTGCTCGTGGTAAAGCTCAGCAGCAAGGTGAATTATCTAAATATACAACCCTCGATCAACTCAGAAATGTGATTGATGATTTATTAAATATTAAAAGTATGGATCAAAATGAATTGTTGTTTTTCAGGAAAAACAAGGACGATTAAAGACAAGCAATATTCAAGTACCAGACGTACTTACCAGACGTACTTATACGAATTCCTACTGCAGTTGCTGATGATATCGTTACTTTTACTGATCAGGGTAAAATACAAGATTCAGGTAAGTCAGTTAACGATTATGTCAAGACGACTGGCGGTGCATTTAGTGGAAACGTTATTATGAACAAAAATAAAATTACAGATCTTGGATATCCATCCACTGAGAGTGATGCTACAACAAAAAATATGTTGACGATCAAGAACCTAAGTACGTATTAACCAACGGTGGTATAATGCGTGCATTTCTTAATATGAACCATAATGGTGTTAGTAATTTCAAAACACCAGAATCTGAGTTTGATGCAGCTACAAAAAAAAAATTCGTCGATGATAAACAGATTCCAATCAGTATTGAAACAGTCACGCTCAAAACTGATTTTACCGGTGATGTGAATACATTTTTGAGTTTTCGCAGAAACATAAGCAAAATTAATAACGAATTTTTTGTAAGGCCACCAAATGTTGATATAAAACTTACTGATATTACCACAAAACTCAACGATCTTATTAGTGGAATTCCGGATATTGTTCAAGAAACAAACCTGATTAAAATTCCTCACAAACAGATCATTAATATAGCGTACGTCGTCTGATCAGACTCAGTTACATGGACACAACGAAATAGAACCATAAAACCATCAAACACACCGCAGAGGTCGCTGGTATATATTATGTATGGTATATATATATATATATATATATATATATATATATATATATATATATATATATATATATATATATATATATATATATATATATATATATATATATACTTAGGTAGAATATGCATTAGTTTTCACAGGGGTTTGGTTTAGCAATTATAACAGTTAATGGCCCATTATTATCACTTTCATTTTCCACATTTTCACAATGTTCCCTCAACTGTCTTATACGAGAGTTTATATCCTTTTCTGTTCTTATTCATGAAGTAATTCTAACTTGATTTTGTTAATAGCGTTTGAGATAGGTAGAAACAATGTTACCTGATTATCAGTAACTGTTGCCAGTGACTTTAACATCCCCACTTGCATTTCCTTCAAAAATTTGTAATGTAAAGAAAGCGAAAATCTGTTTTATTTTTTCATTTGTTGTAATGAGTAAAAATCCCATAGAATCTTTTCAGCATTAAGATTGTCAAGATTGATACTGTTATGTTGTACCATTTTAATAGCAGAAATAATGGCATTTATATTTGCAGTATTCATTATATAAAAATATATGTATTTAATATAAAAATTAGCAAAATATGTAGCGCGAACTGACACTCGATCTTCCGTTCCAAGTTGATCAAATTAACCTAATGAGGTTCTTGTTCAGTGTATACGCATAACAGTTCCTAGGATATCAGTAACCGAAACTCTAGGAACCCAAAGGGTTGTTTATGCACGTGTAGGTCTTAGCGACCAATTATATATGCCTTGCAAGAGTTCCCAGACATCAGTTATCGAAGCTCTAGAAACTCAAAGGCAGATTGGTCTTCGTGACCGAAGCAAATTAGGTTTTGGTTTCGCGATTGTGTCTTCCATTACATACACGCAGTTGGTGGGTATATTTCTTTCTTTAATGTGATGAAAAAAGAAGGAATTAATGATAATAATGCATGGTTAGGGGTGCACAAATTCAAAACAAAATTAACTCCTTTCTTATTTGCATGGAATTATGGAGCAAATATGATTGACAATATTGACTAGTAATGACAAGCTTTTAATTTACGTGCGCACACACTAAGACAACTCCAAAATAAAAACAATGCAATAACTGAAATTAACTACATATTGCAGCAACATTGACAAAATGCTCAACATTACTCTCTCTCTCTCTCTCTCTCTCTCTCTCTCTCTCTCTCGTTCTTGAGTAACTGAGTGTGTATAATATGCAACAGTGTTACAACGTGAAGCCTAAAGATAAATATATTTATTTCAATATCTTATGTAAACTACCCTTAGAAAAATTTATACATATTCCGTAGAATCGTATATGTTAAATTTGAATTGTTTAATAAATGAATATTGATAATTTGACCGGAAGACTTAAAATGCGAATGTCGTTGTGCAGATGCATATATTTTTAGCATAAAAAATGTAGATCAATATTTTAATTAAACCGAGCAAGATGTTTGTTTGTGTTGTCCCTCACATATATGAACGTTGCAAAGTATGATTATTTTCTATGAAAGAATGTCGATTTCTTTTAAATTTAGTTTTTGTCCCTAAAACTATACGTAAAACGTATCTTACATTTTATCTACTAGTTGTTTTAATAAAAAGAAAATGTTCAAACTATTGTTAAGTTGAGCCTAATTGTATTTCGAGTTTGGCCGAATTGTCTTGGGCCAAATAGACTAAAATCCGTCATTAATTGTACAACTTTCCTATCCCCTCACCATATTTTGTCTCACAGATTGAATTCACTTTTGTCTGGTAAAAATGGTCTTTCGGAAAAAGAAAGAATTATTTTTGCCATTGGCATTCGTTTGGTTACATCCATATGCAACACAATGCATCATATTTGCTGTATAAATGAACGAACGTAAGATACATCACATTGGCATTAACCTCGGGATATTAAACACTTGAATGGCTAGGTTCAATAGAAGGGATTCATATACGTTGTATCCGTGTTTAGCACACGGAAACTACTGATTGTTTACGGAAAGATTCGAATAATATTTTCATTTACAAAAGGAGATTTATAAGTCTAATTAAGCATTGATATGGTGTGCATTCATAACAAATTCGTTTTGTTTATCACTACAATAATATCACACGTTGTTACACTATAGGTAGCCAATGACATTTAACAGATTGTTATTAATCGTGAATGAGCTTAAATGAATATACAATATAAACAGCAAAACATTACTTTGATATAAAGCTATTATATTTCTACATTAATATATATATATATATATATATATATATATATATATATATATATATATATATATATATATATATATATATATATATATATATATATATATATATATGTATAATATCTATTTATATATATATATATATATATATATATATATATATATATATATATATATATATATATATATATATATATATATATATATATATATATATATATATATATATATATATATATATATATATAATTGAAGCACACAGTAGACGTTGTATGTAAGTGATATAATGGGTTTGTGGTATTACAAAATATTGGTGAATACAAATATTATAGAATTAATAATATTTCTTCCTCTTGGTATTATCGATTATATTACATAAGCAAGTGTCTTCAAGACAAAATGTTACGTCTTCTTGTAAAGTGTCATAAAAATATTCAGACAAAATATTTAGCGTGACTATCAATCAAATGCATCACAACAACTATCAGCTAATCTTAATTTAGTACAAAATATAGAGCTTAAATCTATTATGCCCAATACAGTATAGAAATATCATATTCAAAGCTTGTTGTCTTCTGTAGTAGAGGCATTATATCTTGACATTTGGTTGGGAGTCTAAAATCAATTATATTTGTTTTGACATGAGTGAAATTCACACTTGCTGAACGTGATGATAGATAAAGCAAACACTATCAGGCCAGCACCAGAATGTATATATATTCAGACCTGTTGCCTGCTTATGGCGTACATAAGACTTTCGACCCCAGAATTGCATATATTATACTGTAATGCCAAATGCATTAAATAATCAAGAAGGTGCACAATGTTGTGCAAAGTGTCCCAGAATCTAATCTATTAAGTCACCAGCTCAAATTGTCCCTATTGTTGCTTCCTCGAATGAAAGTCAAGTTTTAATTCATTTCAATTTCTACTCTTTAATAAAACCGCTATGTCATGCATGTTGTTATACTTTTAGTGGATTAAATGTGTAAACCTAACAGTGACCGCATAGAATGGGCTTCCCATGCTGAAGGATTTGTGCAGACCTCTAAACTAGACCTTGTTGGCATGGAGTATTATGAAGCATGTGCTGTAGAAGCAGACACCAGTAATGTCGTTGCCTTTCAATATACCAATAAGACAAAGCGATGTACAATTTTAGTGGATAACATGACGGACATAACTTGGATTGAAAAGAATAAATACAAACTCAAGATTTGTGCAGACGGTAATTTAAAAGCTTTCATACTATGAACTTGCACATCTGCTATACAATATGGGATTGGCAAATGGTTGTGATATACCTTTTATTCTAACGAGATAAGACTTTTAAAATTTAGGTCGTTCTTTAGAGTCCTCCTAAAAAAGACAGCATTGCACTTTAAACACTTTTACCTACCAAAATTCATTTAAACTAGATTAGTTCATATAACATGTTTCTCTGGTGAAGATGGTTATATTGTATACAAATGCATTTACATTTATCTTCATGTCTGCTATTGAATTGCGTATACATGAATTTTCGAAATAATTATATTTTTATCTTTCATTGACGCTTCCCCGATATGCATATGCAAATGAAGACGAAATGGCACAACTGAATTAGAAATTGCATGTTTCCTTCCATACATGATATATATATATATATATATATATATATATATATATATATATATATATATATATATATATGCATATGTATGGATAGATAGATAGATAGATAGATAGATAGATAGATAGATAGATAGATAGATAGATAGATAGATAGATAGATATTGATGTATTCTATACTATACTGTGCTATGCTATGCTATGCTATGCTATGCTATACTATACTATACTAGACTAGACTAGACTAGACTAGACTAGACTAGACTATACTATACTATACTATACTATACTATACTAGACTAAACTAGACTAGACTAGACTAGACTAGACTAGACTAGACTAGACTAGACTAGACTAGACTAGACTAGACTATACTATACTATACTTTACTATACTATGCTATACTATACTATACTGTACTATATTATACTATATTATAATATGTTAAATTGCTATCCACCCATGGCGCAATAATGCGTATATATAAACATATTAACGACCGTCTGCAGTTGATTTAAGATCACTTATTAATTTCTACATATTCATCATTAGTGACGTGTGAAAATAATTTAAAACGCGTTAATAATTCAAGTCTCTTAAATGAATGTAATAAGGAATACATTTACGTCAGAATCCTTTCTGATTTCTGTTGCCCCATCCACTCTCATGCATAACAGACAAACTATGCTGAAATGTGGAGTTAGAGAGAAAGGAAATAGAAATAACACCAGGTGACCCACAAGCATATGATTCTTCGTAACAATACTTGTTCACTTTCCTTTGGGTTTAACTACAGTATTTATCAATGATACAAATTTGCAAACCCGGTCAACATTATAAAGTAAATTCCTCGTTAAGTGGTATACATACTGTGATGAATGTAATGTTATGTTTTGTTGTTGTCTCTTAAACAAAATATAATGATCTAAAAATCGATTATTAATAATTAAATATGAAAATGTCGAAAAACCTCTCTCTCTGTCTTTCTCTCAGAATCATTATAACAAGATACGGGCTAAATCTATGAGATGACGAACGTATAGGATTTTTGTTTGTGTCATCGCAGAATATCTCTGGAGTTATGAACGATTGCAAAAGTTAAGTCAAAACGACCAAAGAATGAAATAGTTTTGTAGTCAAACCAAACACAGAGAAGGAGGGAGAGAGACAGAGACATATATAATGTTAAAGTCACAGAGAGATAGCAAGTTTATTGTCGGTTTTACTGTTACTAAAGCAGAACGATTACTTAAATAAACTGTAAATATATTAAAATATTTTAAATACCTCTTGTTGCTTCGTCATTTCGCTTTGTTTCTATTCAACATTAATTGTCATGAGCCGATAGTTGAATGGCTTAGCGTTCATGTGAATGGCAAAGCTAAATTAATGTTTATTGTGATCTACTTTTGTAATAAAAACCATATTCAGTGTTTACAGCTTAAATGCGTATTGTAATGATATAATCAATGTAAAGAAAAAAGAAACCAGAGAAAGAAAACAATCAACTTATCAATTTGCAAAGGTGTTTGTGAATAGAAACAAAAGTCATAGAATTAAATTTTGTAGCGAACACACTCGGGGATGTGAGTTAATTCACTTGGTCAATTCACAGCTATCTCTAGTTAATCTGAATCCCGTTCAAAGGGCAAATATATGTATTTGTATGTGACATAAATAAAATATATATAAAGTATGTATGCTGTATCAATGATATACCACTCATTATATATATTTATAAATATATACCGAGTTTCGAACCCAAAGGCAAGGTGATGGGAGTCATTTACTCGCGGACATGGGTTCGAAACTCGGTAGAGTACGACTTTAATTTCTCTAGCCCGTATGATAGTACTGTTTGTATCAAAATAAAAATTTTGCCCACTATTATCAAGATTCTACTACAGAATACAGGGATAGCACAGTATCTTCTGTCTAGTATACATTTATAATTATTTGTAATACAAAAATTCTATATACCTTGATTTCTTTAATAGGAATCTGGAATAACTGTATGTATGTATGTATGTATGTATGTATGTATGTATGTATGTATGTATGTATGTATGTATGTATGTATGTATGTATGTATGTATGTATGTATGCATGCATGCATGCATGCATGCATGCATGCATGCATGCATGCATGCATACATACATACATACATACATACATACATACATACATACATACATACATACATACATACATACATACATACATATATATATATGTGTGTGTGTATGAGAATTATTTACTAGGTCGTCATTCGAGTATGTCTGCTACGTACGAGCTTATATAACACCGATTCAGTGCCATCATTTTACGGTGATGCGTACTTAGTCCTGACGGTATATGGGCTGGTGCGTGCAGGCAAGGCAATGGGTGCCATTTACTCGCAGGCCTGAGTTCGAAACTCGGTAGTGTACGAATTTAATTTCTCTAACATATATATATATATATATATATATATATATATATATATATATATATATATATATATATATATATATATATATATATATATATATATATTTAATGGTTTAAAGTGACGGGGGAAATGACAATTGAACTCATTATAACAATTCCTAATAAAAATATTCTGGGTCACAATATAAATTTAAACATCTTAAATGAAGATTCCTAAATGGTTATGAGGAAATTGCGTGTATTTTTCTTTACATTTGTGTACAGTTTAGAAAAGCGGATTGTTACCTGGTTTGACACTCCCAGAATTTTCGCAAGTTATGGTTATCCCTTGTCTTACAACCCATACCGTAGGATGATATGGACTGTAAACACAGATACCAACGTCTATCCTGATATCTGTTTCATCGATATATCCCTTGTGCAACTGCAGCAGGGATTGCACTCCCATGTGGGACTTTATAGTCATAGAAGACGCTGATCAGCTACAAACTAGGACACCTTTCATGGGCGCATTTCCATCGTCTCACGAGACTAACGGAAGCCAACCATCCCTTATGGGTAACAGCAGATAAACAACTTTTTTTATTTTATTGACCATTTATTATTCATTTATCCTTACATGCACAAAGAGGTCTTCCAAATTAAATACTGTATTCCCAACGGCCTCACTTTCTAAGAAATGTTTTCATGGAAAGCTGTTTTAATGCAACAGTTTTGATACAATTTGTATTGATATATTGTCGTATGTCTGAGATTTAGCTTACTGATTAATTACATGTAATCTGTGTCACGCTATGTAGATTTATCTTGAATTTCCTTGACTGTGTATTTTTCGTTCAACATTCTAAATGTACCTTAATTGTGTTTTATTGTCTTCTCCCAAAAGTACCAAACAAGAAATTTACTTTGTTTTCGAATTTTACATTGGCGCATAAAATATGTAAATGTGCCGCACGTTTGTTCACATATAGTTTACGCCATCCATTACAAAAAATATATGATTACTGTTGCTTTGCTTTGGCAGCTTCTCTTTATTCACAGAGGTCAGTTTAGTAGTTGCGTCTTTCTACTAAGACCCTTAAAATTAACTTTCCTTTAATATTGAAATGTACGTCTCTTGATTGATAATAAAGTCCATCGTAAAATAGGTCGAGAATTGTACACTTGGTGTATTTGATGTACATAAATAGTTTGTTTCCAATTTCCCTGCAGATTAAAATTACTATCGAATTAATATCAGCAGGTGTTTGAATAAACAATGGCTATATCGCAATAATTCATGTGAGATCATTTCAATGTCTGATTGTATGACTTGCAGCAAGACGTTTTGGTTTTGCATGGGCTATTCATATAGTCTCTTACAACATAAATTTAAGATTCATTTCAATCTACCATATCTTTTCACAGGCTGTCCGGTACATTATTAGTATGACAAAAACAAGTATAAATTATAAAAATATGGTTACATTGATCTTGGTATGATCGAGAGTAATATGAACGGACACCAGGTTCGGAAACTCTCACCTTTCCACTACATTGAAATCATTTTGATCACTGGTACCTACAACAAGATTAACATAAGTATTGGAAGAGGATTCATGGCGATTGTGACGTCATGCAGTAAGTATACACTAGTGAATGCTATGTGCTTATAACTGATTGCATACTGTTTAGTTTCCCTTTAATTACGCCATTCTCTATATAATCAAAGATTTTGTTTCATATATTGCATATCTGACTTTTCTTGATGGGAAGAATTACACACTGTGACAAAATTAGATCATACCATACACATTTATGGATTAATGCGAGCTAATTATGTTTAGTTTCATTTATGGAATATATTGATAGCTCAAACCACTGTTACCCCTCTAATGGGGTTTAAATTTGAAAATGTACAGAGCTTAAACAAACCCATGTTATTTATCATTGCCCTTGGTTTAGACATATCTCCGAACAATTCGTATATGCAAAGAACAATAATTGGGTCCTGTGGTGTATTGTTAACACATGGGAACGAAAACAGTGCTTAGCTAAAGATCATTATATGCAACACATTTATAGCAATGTTGTATGCCGTGAAGATTAATGAATTCATGTAAAGTCATCCAAAGATTTGTCTTAATTGTTTTAATACTATTTTGCAGGATACAGACAATATGTTGATTCAAGCAATAGATTTGGCGATACACCAAGAATAATCATTAGCAAATCTCTACTATATGGATCAGGTCTTTCCACTACCCAGATGGAAGTTTTAACGTTTGGCAATGTTGCTCCTTGTAACTGTATCTTCGATTTAAGCGTTATCTACCTAGACGTAGTATGCGGTTCATCAGAGCTAATTGTTGAGCGAAGCAATTACGTCTGGATCTCCTCAGAATCTTGGGTGTAATTTGAAAAGACCACTTAAAAATGAGTCTAGACGAATCATGCCAAAAGCAAAGCTGAAAATCATATTCCGGTTTCTTCCATTCAGTCATGGGCCTCGCTAGGAGGGATTTGAATTGAAACTTGTATCTAGTGGGTATATTATAATGATCCTTAGTTTGTTTATATGCGTTTTGGAAAGACATTTTAAATAAAGTGCAGAGAAAAAGTTGATTAAATGGGACTTCACTCTCTTAATTAAAGCAATATCGATGACACTTTAAAACGTTCACAAAAAGGGTTTAATTTGAAATACAGCTGGCCGAATGTAGAGTACTAAATTCATATATGATCAAAACAATAAAAATACTAATCAAAGCAATCTGCTAGAATACCATACTTGTGTACAAGATTTTGAACATCCCTATTAATATGTATTGTATTCATACGTCAGCGCACGAACCGATCAGAGGTATTATAGTCATGATGAGAATACAGATCGGACCTAAAGTAACATTTACCTTTCATTCGTGCAATTTCGTAATGACTTTATGTACTGACCTTTAAGTTTTGTTGTATTTCTTGTATTTTCCAGATCAGCATGAACATCGATGCATGACTCTGAATAGTAGTATGTATAAGTTAAAATAAATATTAGTATAATTATTGACAAACAGAACATAATTTTTTTTTATTTTTCAATAACATTTGAGACCAACTTACATACACAAATAAAGTTTTATTTCTCATCTTGCATTCCTCTTTGATATGTCATGATCTAACATTGACCATTAAGCTCTTCGTCATAACTTACCAGACGTGCATTTTAGTTTGAGATTGTCATTTTAATGAAGACACCTGGTAGTTATAGTTTTGTACAAAGCAAGGAAGTGATCATGTTCTACTATAAAAGGAAAGAGAAGCAGAGACAGAGACAGATAAAAAGAAAGATAGACAGAGAGATACACAGAGAGATAGAGAGATAAAAAAAGTTTTATAATATAAACATAGTTATAGTCTGATAGTCTGCATGCACATACTTACGAACCACTAGTCAATAAAGAGGCAACACGATATATAACCTGATCTGGATAATAAACGAAATTTCATGTATTATTTAGTAATGCCTGTCCGGTTGCAATATGCCACCTACTGATATAATATCCCATTATTATGATTATCAGTCAAGATTTGGTGGGTATCTAGACCTTCACTTTTATCATTCTTTTCAGACTATACCGCGAAAGTTTGTCTATCTATGGAGTTTAATCAAACAAAGCCCACCTGGTATGAGGCGAATGAAATATACCGCAGAAAGCATACTGGAAGACTTACTACTCTGCATGCAGAAGAAGACTTAAGAAATGCACACCAACTACTTCACTACTCAATCGCATATTTTAATGTGTATAACTGGTTCTCTCGAGTTGCTTACATAGGTATGGAAAGTAATCTTCAGGGTGTATTTTATGTAATGATATATTTCTGATCTTGATATAATTAGCATATAACACATAATTACAATTGCATCATAGGAATTATATTACGGGAGGTAGATTTGACTGTTAATCTTGACAGCTTCAGATATCAGATGTAATTTTTGTTTTTTTTCCATTCTATCTGGTAGATTTTCTTAGCAAACGATTCAGATTTTACAATATTGCATGACAGTTGAAGGCAGTAGTATGTAACTAGTCCAAATATAGTCAAACAGGAAGAGGTATATGTAAAAATTACTAATAAGTCAGAAAATTAGGCAATACTAATTTGAATTAACATTATAAATAACATAACTAAAATTTAGGATAGTGGTCATATAATGAATTTTTCGAGGCCGTTAGTATTGCTTTCGGCGTTGAAAATGTGCTGTATCGGCACGACGTTGGGTGCAAAACATATTTTTGTGATAAAACAATCCCCATTACAGTTTTCAGATACTCGCCATTTAATACCTTTTTTAGAACGTATAGAAACAATGCAGATATTATAGTTTTGTTGCAACAGAGTAGGCAAGGTCGTGTCCTCGTTACACCATATATGGAATCAGTACACAATTAATAAAATCCGGTTCAGTACCCACGAATGTAGTCCCAGTCTATTTTTAGATCATTTTTTTCCTGTCAAAGTTTGGTGGTGATACTAGAGTCAGATTTTGGCATTCTTGGTAAGGATTTAAAGACAATTTATTCTTTAAAATGTGAGCTTATGGTGTGGTAGTCTGTGTGTATTTCGGCGACAGTGCACATTGAGTAATAAGGTCATGGTGATGATCGGGAAGTGAAATCTGTGTTCCGTTGCCTAGTGTTTTGTTTACAATTCAGCCTCTCAAAAAAAATGCAGGTCAACCCTTGACAAGAACTAAACCGTAAAGTCATCTTTGACGGTATTTTAGATTAACATTTGATTTGTATTGATTGTCACACAGTGAAAAGTTCAGTACTGAGAAACAAATGTAGAGACAATATAGTGAAATTAATTGTGTACTATGGCCATATGTTTCCCACGGTTTCTAAAGGATTTTGACTGCTGCAAATATTAACTCTCATCAAACCCTCAAGAGCATTACCTTGATAAATGTTTTAAATTTTTGTATCGGTGTTTACATTGTGGGTAAATTGCGAGAGATTCTAGAACAAATCAGTTTTTTGCTCTCTTATAATAAATTCAAATAATAGTAGTAGTAATAGTAGCAAATAGTATTTGTAGTAGCATATTGAATAAATCATTTCAGAAATAATAGATAATGCTGTGGTAAAATATTTCTGATGCTTATAATGCAGTATGTGTCATGTATAAACAGGCATTGTCATCAAATCGTAACTTTCTGTTGTTTTATTCTACACTTAAATTCCTTTGAAGGATTTTGGCGGACCACAGACGTGTAAAGAAAACGCGACTCACGAGATTTTACCTGGATAGATGGAAGACCTTTAGTGTACGCTGCATGGTGAGCAATTTTCGAAACAATTTTCATTGCCTTTTGCAAGCTTTATCTGTACAATTCTTTTCATTGTAATTTGAACTACAAGACTGTTCATAAAGCTATAAAACTAAATCAACATTATACTTATATCTCTTTATATTGGTTCTGAAACTTTTGGGCGTAGGTTCATACGTTTCAAAAAGAGTTAATAGTTTAGCGTTGAAGCAGGCATAAAATTCCACTACATAATTTATTCTCTAACAAACACAAGAATCCGCTCATAGATTTTTATATTTTTATTTTTTTAGATTTTCACTCTTGTTTCATACACAAACTATTGTAAAGTACATCGTAAAATATCAGATATTGTTCAAATAGTACAATATAGTTATATTAAAAATGCAAACATCACCAAGGTAGAAATTAAATGGGTGCATTCAGACTAAGAGACGGAAGAGACAAATCAGACTGTGCCTACTATTTCGATAATTTATAGACATTTTGTCTTACATATTTCATATAGGGGTGCAGGATTCACAAATAGGTTAACAAGATGGGACTGTGCAGTATTAAACTGAGGAAACTATGGTGATAACGCTCATATAGAGAATACAGAATGCAACGAACGTCTAACAGAAATGTTTTTTTGCGAAATAAATTCATCAGGTCAGTATATATATATATATATATATATATATATATATATATATATATATATATATATATATATATATATATATATATATATATATATATATATATATATATCTTATCACAAAATATGTTCGGTAACATAATTCGAGTTTTAAAATGGATTGCCAGTCTCATGAAATGCACAAGACAGATATGAAGTTATTCGATAGCAAAATTTCCTCTAGACCTTCGATGGCGATGCTGAGTAGGAAATGTCAATATTTTGGTCTCAAATTAAATACAGGTACGTAGCTAGTGTTAATGACCACAATCGTTACTTTTATATTCACACAATATCATCCAAAAATTGACAGTTATAATGTTTTCATGCAGCACATGAACCACCAAGGTTCAATGGTGGAATTAATATTCATATAACATTGAAACTTGCATCTGATCCCTTTAAGACCGGTACATGCTTTTGTTCTATATCAATATTACCACACGATTCGTCTGAGCCATCTTTGCAATCTTCAATATGGTCACAAAACTGGCCCGCGCTGACATATTGTCCATCTGAACACTGGAAAGCTCCGTCGAGGCATGTGCGGTTGTCTTGGGCTGAAAACAGAAGCATGAGGGAAACATAATAAATACAATTATTAATTTCTGCCGGCCCATATATTACTCTTCTATAAATGACACTTTGCTTATGTTCTGCTCTTGAAAGCCATGTCGTTTTCTTTTTAGACAATCATTTTAATCTTAAAGAAATACGTGAATGATTTTAGTGTATTTGTCCAAAGTTTGGAACCAAAAAGAGATTAAATAGTTATATGCTGTTTAAGATTACCGATTTGCAATTTTAGGTCTTCACCATTTATTATTATTATTATTATTATTATTATTATTATTATTATTATTATTATTATTATTATTATTATTATTATTATTATCACTTTTTAAATCCACATATCACAGTATTTTCAAAGAACAAAATAATGCAGTTTGCAGAAAGATTTGCGCAGACGTAAAGTTAGAAATGGTGTCGAAATACTGCTAAAGTACCGTGTTGTTCACAGCGTTAATATATTATAAGATCATGCAACATTCTTATTTTAAGACAAGAAACATGTTCTTTAGACAATGCAACCGCTAAGCATAAACCTGCCTGTTATATATATATATATATATATATATATATATATATATATATATATATATATATATATATATATATATATATATATATATATATATATATATATATATATATATATATATCGATAAATGTAAAAACACTTGGTTAATTATAATATTATTTCACCTTTCGCAAACCTTTAAGCCAATGATTAACCATATATTGAGTCATTTACTACATAAGCAACATTGACTCATGCAAATCAAAGTTATATAACATAATACAGGTCTATAGACTAAGTATCATGAGTCAATGTTTTAAAATTTAGCCTACATGGAATGTGGTCCTGATGAATTTCGTTGCGACAACGGACAATGCATATTGAAAGAGGAATTGTGCGATGCCAGACACAATTGCTACGATGGGTCAGACGAAAGATTATGTAGTGAGTATATTGTTTTCAATAGTAGTAAAATTATGACTACTACTACTATTATCACTATTAGTACTACAACTACAACTGCAAATAATATTAGTACTAATATTAATAATAACAATAATGGTGGTTCCTGAAACGTATCAAAATCAAGCCCATGGTATATTACAAGTATAGATGGCGTTTTAAAGAAAACTCGAAAAAGTAAACAACACTGGGTGGGGAGAAATAGCTATAAAATTACAATTTAAAAGGAGCTTACAGTACTATGAACTGAATTTATCATAAAACAAACGAATCGAATGTTCCTAAAAAGTTTCATTTCCTCAAATGTAGATGCCTGGCAAGAGTCTTGCTGTATGAAAATGAGATCGTCCGACACTAGTTTGAATACTTAACGTTTGTCACATGAAAATAGTGTCATCTAATTATCATTCTATAATCTAAACATGTATATGTATATATGTATGTATATATATATATATATATATATTTATGTATATATATATATATATATATATATATATATTTATATATATATATATATATATATATATATATATATATATATATATATATATATATATATATATATATGTATATATGTATTTATATATATATATATATATATATATATATATATATCTTGGCATCCGACCGTCTTCGAGATACGATGGTGTAGCTCCCTGTTTTGGTGCCTTATCTGCACCGTTGCGAGTGGCTGAAGAGTCCGACCCTTGCGTGACAATCTTTGTTGCTCTTGCTGCAGGTGAAGAATGATTCTTGTTGAGGCTTTTGTTATCTCGGCTTCCTCTTGGCTCTCTTTGTAGCGAGGTTTGCTATCATCCCTTCCTCTGCTTTCTGAAAGCCTTGTCTCACAGTAAGTCGCCACTCGTAGTGATTGTTAGCACAGCTCCCCCAGTTGTTGACGCTGATGTTAACCGTTTTTATCTCCTTCTTGCAGATGTCTTTGTATCGCAGACGTGTGCCTTATGCTAGCTCTCCTTGAGAATGCGACCTGTATCCGTTCTCCTGACGTGGCCGAGCCATCGAAGGGGCCTCTCTCTGAGGATGGTAAACATGCTATTTATGCTGGCCCATTCCAGAACCTCCGTGTTGGGTACTTTGTCCTGCCACTGGATGCGCAAAATGCGCTGCAGACATCTCAGATGGAACAAATTGCGTTTCCTTTCGTGGCTCGCGTAGGTGGTCCACGCCTCGCTACTGTAGAGGAGTGTGCTGCGCACACATGCCTGGTAGACACGCAGTTTGGTCCTCTCAGTGAGGCTGAGATTGTTCCAGACCCTCTGGTTTAGTCTTGCCATAGCATCTGCTGCCTTAGCAATCCTGTCGTTCACCACAGCGTCAATGGAGAGCGAGCTGGAGATGGTGGACCCAAGGTATGTAAAGTTCTCAACAACTTTAAGGTTGTACCCATCAATGGTGATGGTTGGAGGGGAGTCTACATCCTGTGCCATGACAGTCTTCTTCAAACTGATGGTCAGTCCGAACTCTTTACAGGCGTGGGAGAGGCGAAATACCACCTGCTGACGTCTTTCTTCCGTGTGTGGTGTCAAAGCTGCATCTTCAGCAAAGAGCAATTCACGAATGAGAACCTCTGTTTATTTGGTCTTTGCACGGAGACATTTGATGTTGAACAGTTTGCCATTTGCTGCTCTGGTGTGAATGTACACTCCCTCCCTGCAGTCCTTGAAGGCGTACTGAAGGAGCAAGGAGAAGATGGCAAAAAGGGTTGCTGCAAGAACACAACCCTGCTTTACTCCACCGCTCACAGGGAATGCCTCTGATGTTGGTCCGTTGAAGTACACTGTGCATTGAGTGTTCTGGTGAAACGATATAATGACAACGAGAAATCGAGGGTGGTGGGAAGCCGACCTTCAGCAGGAGTTTGAAGAGTCCGTTCCGGCTGACCAGGTCAAACACGTTTTTCAAGTCTATGAAGGCAATGTAGAGGGGCATTAGCTGCTCATGACAGTTCTCCTGTAGTTGTCGCAGGGAGAAGATCATATACTGGGATTCTGAGTAGATACAGGGTCTGCAAGAGTATATATATATATATATATATATATATATATATATATATATATATATATATATATATATATATATATATATATATATATATATATATATATATATATATATATATATATATATATATATATATATATATATAATATATATATATATATATAAAGATAGATAGATTCATAGTCAAATATTAAGTTCAAGTCAATGAACAAGGATCTGTTTTGTTTTTTCGACAAACGTTAACCCTGTGATCATATGTATTCTTGAATTTTTGAATACCTTTGTTATGCATGCACACAAATATTGTCATCTTCGTGAATTCAGTTTCCCTTTTCCGGTGTTATTGACGGTTAGTGTTTAGAGCGTCTATTGAAATGGATACAAAATTGTCCAATCCTTACCCTAACCATAAATCTAATCCTAACTCAAATAATAATATATGCTTTCTTCAATATTTGATTCATAATTTGAATGTTTGTTTTCTACCTACGGGGGAATGCAATTTCAATCATCTCGATGAAAATGTGTTGCAAATTACGCTGTATGACGTAGACAATGTGAAGGAAACATATATACTTGCACGTAAATACCTGGCAATACAAGGATATCGTCAATACGACTACAAACTTACTTACCCTACTCAGGAACCTTACGTTTTTCGATATAATATTAATGAGGAAAGGATTTGCACACAATCAATATGGGTCGACTGTATGGAACCAAGACAAAAAATAGCAGATGTAATAGGAACGTCCCTGTATCCTGAATGCATATGCAGGACATGGACAGGATCCACCAACATAACAAACAACAATGAAATGAGGCAAGGCTCTGTACACAATGCGTACCAATCATTATTTGTATGTAAAGATCCATCCGAAAAAAATCAGTAATATTTTGTTATTATTTAAAAAATAGCCCAGAAGTGTCTACATAAATTTATATATATTAGGGCTATTCTTCCTTGAGCAAATCCCTACCTATTTATATTGATTTTTCTATTTCTCATTGCAATGAAATTACTGTAGTAATCTTGCAGAATTTATTATTGAATGTATTAAATCGTATATGTATTTTAAAACAGACAACAAAATCAACTTATGGCATTATTAAACCTTAGTAGGAACTTTATATGTATTCCCAGAAAGATGTATGATTATTGATAAGATGTTATTCACCAATGAGTTCCAACCGAAAAATAACTGTTTATCATTGATGTAATTTCAGTTTGATGGAAATCGAAGAGGCCTGTTCAGAATCTCCAGATAAAAGATATCAGCGCGTTATTTATGGTGGTCTTGTACAGGGCAGTAAGGACATAACTAACTACCCCTTTGCTGTAATTTATTTTCTGATAAACTCTACTTACAGTCAGCAAAGAATAACTGTTGGACCATTGATTTGTAATGAAAGAAAGTATGGCATGAATATCATTTTCTTAGGTTTTACTATAATCATTGCCATACTTGATATTTTCAATTATATAGACAATTATGCAACTATACAAAGGTTTGCTCTAGAATAGAGTTCAGTTTTTGCTATTTGGTAAAATTAATTCTTCAACTTCACATAAGGAAACACCTCTATCTTTGAACATATTCTTTTTTCAGTACATGCAGCTTGCTTGATAACATTTAGATTATATTTGTTTTCTAATTAGGCCTTATTGACCTAATCAGCTGCATTTAGCCCACGCTAAGTATCAAATACCTATAAATAGTGATACATCATGATAACTTGGTCAATGATGTAATTTATGAATGAGGTGAAAATTTAGTTTGCATGACCTTTATAATTGTACGATGGTCTGAGGGCATGCCTTTCATCACTGACACTTGATAATTTCCCAAATTTTGTCTATATAGCTATTGATTTAAACGACGAAAGAACGCAGTGTGACAAGGGACACCCTGTATTAAACATAACACGATGTCTTTATGACGAGGATCGTTTTGGTTCGCTAGAAGGTTGTGCTGACATGTCTCATACCAAACATTGTGGTAAGACGTTAGTCATTTTTACATTGCTTCAAAGATTGTGTTTCTTCAACACATGTGGACCATGGATTAAATATTGTTTCTTACCAATGTCGTCAATGACTTTAAATGAGAAGTTTTAAAAAAATACTTCACATACATAAATATTCTTACTTAAGTGTCATTATATATATATATATATATATATATATATATATATATATATATATATATATATATATATATATATATATATATATATATATATGCATTAATTTTAATACAACTTTTTATTGAATTTTTCCTTGCTACTGATTTTCGTTAATTAAATTAAATAAACATTTGTAAATAATCTTATATCATACACTTTGTACTTGGATTAAAATAGTTACATCACTTTGTTTATGGTTTTTTTATGTCCAATGGTAAATTGCAAGGTGCTATATTATAAACATATATTTATTTCAATTCCTTGAACATTGCAGTAAAGTGTATAACATTACATAAATGTACTAGTAATGACGAAAATAATGTAGCTGCATATTCCCGTAATCTCGAAATATCTTGCAGAAACGTTCATTTGTCCAGAGAAATTTGTGAAATGCCCAGGATCGTATTGTCTGGCAGTGCGATTCATTTGTGATGGTTTGCAGCAGTGTCCAAATGGGGAAGACGAAGCTGAATGTGGTAAAAACTGTAGTTTTGTTTGTATATATTAATTCTTATGGTAAATAAGTAGCAATACGCTTAATCAGAAACGTCCTTATCACTATTATCGTCATTAGCATCGTCATTACAATATCACTGTTCTAGTTTTCATTGCCAATGTTATAATTATTAGGGTTGATTTTCTTAGGAAGCAATAACAGTAGTTTCACATATTAGTGAGTACCGTGTAAACTTACTTAAACGTCGAGGTAAGCTGCAAACTGCACAGACCCAGAGCAGCAGGTTCATAACCCATCGGCAGAGGAGGTTTCATGTTTGTTGCATTTGGACTCGATTTACAAGTGAGCATATACGGTAAATACGTTCGTTGTAAATGTTGAATAATTCTGAAAATTTAACTTTTACTCCTTATGGTTACAACACATCATTCCTAAAGCATATTGTTTTCGTTTTAGTTTTGTTCACGACCTTGGAACTAATTGCAATGTTTTCTACACTTTCGTCTCTGCTAGTTTTCAATGTTAACAGACTTTCTTGTGTATTAGACATTTTGTTCAATATATCAACACGTCGAGACCAGTTTATGGAAACGTTTGGTTGCAAACATTTTGCAAAACTAATTATTATTGGGAGTTTGTATACTTCCCATGCTATTTCTATACAATCATTGTACTTATTTATACAATCTCATGGTTTATAACAGGATCTCGAGGAATAGACTGCCCTGGATATTTTAGATGCAACCAGTCTAACATTTGCCTTCCTTCTTCTCAAGTTTGTGATTGGTTTAAACATTGTTCTGCTGGTGATAAAGAAATATTTTGTAATATCAGATGCCCTGGCACATGTATTTGTCGAGGGACCTTTGTGCATTGTCGGAATGGTCGCATAAATGCTACAGAGATGTCTTTACTATCACCACAGTCAAGAAAACTATTCTTCAGCAACTCGACGATTCGAAAAATAAATGTAACTTTCAACCTACCCGTGGCCTTTCTTATTAATTTATCACACTGTGAGATAGAAGAAATACAACCTGGGACGTTTGAGAATATAAAGAATTTGAGGACTTTAGATATTTCTTACAATAAACTTACATTCTTTCATAACGGTACTTTCAAAGGTTTGGTAATGCTTCAGGAACTGGTACTTCATGATAACCAATATCTATATAGGATAGAGAGAGGAGCTTTTCAAGATAAAGGAAACATACATGAACTAGCCATTACATATTCTTTGATTTCAATCTTAGTAATTTCAACATTTGAAGGTCTCACAAATTTGACAAAGCTTGACTTAAGATTCAATAAGATACATCATGTAGAAAATCGCGCTTTTTATGGACTAGAAAAGTTAACACATCTCTTCATCAGTAATAATGAAATAAAACTCTTTGAAAGTGAAATATTCAGTGGACTAGATTTTCTCCATTATTTAGAGACAGACACATATGAATTATGTTGTTTGAAACCGAGCAGTGTAGTCGAAGAAAATTGTCTTCCACAAAAAGAAGAATTTTCTTCGTGCGAAGACCTGATGCAGAATGCAAGTCTGCGAGTACCTTTATGGATAATAGGGCTATTATCTCTGGTAGGTAATCTTGGCTCATTAATTTACAGAAAATGGAAGTTAAGGATGCAGTTAAATATGGACTATGGGATATTTGTAACAAATCTCTCAGTTGCAGATATTATAATGGGAATATATTTACTGATTATAGCTGTCGCTGATACACATTTTCGCAATACTTTTGTCTCGAACAGTAACTGGTAGAGAAGCAGTGATTATTGCACAGTTGCGGGAGTTCTTTCGACAATATCAAGCGAAGCGTCCATCTTCTTCGTGATGTTGATTACTTTGGACAGAATATTAGTGATTAAGTTTCCTTTCGGACAAGTAAGGTTCACACCAAGAATAGCCATATTAGTGTACTTTCTTGCGTGGTTGATTGCTTTTGTATTATCGATGCTACCACTGACACTGGACAAGTACTTCCAAGGGAAATATTATTCGAGAACAATGGTTTGTTTGGCTGTTCCGCTGACTAAAGACAAACCAGTTGGATGGGAATACTCATTTGCAATATTCGTTACTTTAAACTTATTCCTTTTCGTTATGATAGCTTTTGGGCAGATTTTAATTTTCAAAGAGGCTCGGTCAAGCAGTGCGATGTTAGGAAGGCAGACACGTTCAAGTAATCAAGCTTTGGGTGTGGCCAGAAATCTCCTCATGGTAGTTTTTGCGAACTTCCTCTGCTGGTTTCCTATAGGAATAATAGGCAAACCTTTTCATGTTCTAATTTTAGAAATGAAACTATCTGACTTATGAAAGTGAATGTTTAGTATTTCTTTGTAAAGTTTGTACCCGTAAATATGTTATTTGGCTTGGTACCACTATGCTTTAAAATAATAAGTTTAAACTCATTTGTTCTACTGTCTTAAACTGTCATTGATAGCGTTCTACCTTATGAACCTCGTATCAATACAAACACTAGTTACTAATATAATTTAAGTGTTATATAGAAGACTGATGGACATAATATATCATTTTGAATCTCTATTCATGAAGGAACGGCGAATTTATTTTACAATACACTGTTTCAAGTATAAACTCTGGTTTACAAACAACCGTATTCATATGTCTCATACCATATATCAGAATACATGTCACTTTTATTTAGGAATGTAAGCCTAATTAGTGTAAACGGAAAAGTTACATCTGAGAAGTGGGCTACTAGAATTGGTTTCTTTACTTTAGTGCGTATATTTTATCATGCTTTAAATTTACATTATTTCTTAACCTGTAAAGCATCCTGGCTTTAATGGACTACACCATTCCCGGTGATGTGTATGCATGGGCCTCCGTTCTCCTCTTGCCTATTAACTCTGTCCTGAATCCAATCCTATACACGCTTTCTGCTGTGGTCAAACGAGAGGTAAGCGATCGTATTGCTTGTAACACAAGTAGATCAAATTATTTTCCATTACAATGAAAATTATATTGCAGTTCCATTTTTTCCCGACATTTTTATTCAGTTGATAAGTTGCTCAGCAAATTAAAGCTACGATTGTTTACTCCATAAAATACCATTTCTTGTAAAGACCACGCAAATTAATTCTCTCCTCATCTCTCGTTTGCCTGTATTCTGTTTTTGTTTCTTCATATCCAACTAGCTTATTCTGCAGAACTTTGTATCGGAAGCTGGCGAACAAGATCTTATTTCAAAGGAAGGTAAGCGAAGTCTTTGATTGCACTCTCTTGAAAGATCGACATTGCATATAAGCTTACTATATTCGCTATCTTGCTTCTTATAGAGATATAATTTGAAGCGTTCTAAACCATTAACAGAAATAATATCTTAAAATGGTGACATGGTATTTAACCGGTCATTTTGAAAAGTAATGTTTCAACCTAGAAATGGGATGCTTAGGTAAAATAGTTGCTTGGCCTTATTTATAGAACATAAAATATGATGTAGATTAGTTCTTAATGTTTCATAGTTTGCAATACTTTACGTCAGCATAAAACCTATATAAATATTATATGAACGAGTGTCAGTAAGACCTAAAACTGTTTTTATGGCCACTAATACAATCCGCCTACACTTCATTGCTCCTGTAAGCTTTGGATATTACCTCCCTTCAGTTTCATCCTTGTCTGTGGAGGATGTTTTAGCTACATGTATGATATTTAATATAGATAGCTCCTGTTTAACTCAGATTCCCTCTTTTCGTTTCATTCAGATTTTATAAGACTTAACGACATGATCGGTCTAGAGGTCATACTCACGACCGATGTTCCAAACCTGATGCGCGCATCAACTTGCATTGAGAATCATACCTTGAATTTAAGTCAGATACAGGCACTTACAGCAAAAATTGGAGAACGCTTCGACATCCTGCATAAAAGAATGATGTACTACGGCAATCTGACAACACAGAACATTTGGATTTTTGTTGATGATGATGTGAGATAATAATAATAATAATAATAATAATAATAATAATAATAATAATAATAATAATAATAATAATAATAATAATAATAATAAATAATAATAATAATAATTATATTATTTTTGTTAGTACACTTAGTTTTGTTTGTGTTGTTAGTAGTATCTATATTATTAATGATATTATATCTTTAATTTTGAAATTTACTACTGTTCAAAAAATGACAATAATACCAGCATTGTAATAATAATCACATTATTATCGATAATATATTTTTATAATACTAATATTAACAGCAATGCTAATATTACAATTGATAATGATGGTATCAATGCCATTTTTATTGATAATATTAATATAAGTATTATTGTTTTATATTGATAATATTAATACAATGAGACTATTTATATCACTGTTAATATCATGATCATTATTATATTATTAATCTTACTAATTTTGTCATTGTTTCTACTGCTTCAGCTATTAATAATACTGATAATGATATTACCAATATTATTATGGGTTGTAGTAGTAGTAGTGGTTGTATTAGTAATAGTACGATTAATGATATTTTTATCGCACTGTTTTTTATATAATAATATAATTAATGACAAATATGCTATAATTATCAATGTTGTTTTCAAAAAAATATTATTAATTATAGCATTACCGTTCATTGTTGTGTATGATAACAGTATTACAAGTCTGATTACTATGTTTAACGTTATGTTCCCCCCCTTTTTTTCTTCTTTTTCTTCTTCTTCTTCTTCTTCTTCTTCTTCTTCTTCTTCTTCTTCTTCTTCTTCTTCTCATCTTCTTATTCTACTTCTTCTTCTTCTTCTTCTTCTTCTTCTTCTTCTTCGTAGTAGTAGTAGTAGTAGTAGTAGTATTTTGTTATTAATGTTGCGATATAATGATACTTATATACCTACTACTACTAATTATAATAACACTGATATAACAACATAACAAAACTTAACTCCTGTAATGCCAAAGATAATTCAACGTTTAGTATTTTTTTTTTAGCAAACAGTTGATGTATGGCTGCAAGGCAAGCCCAGACGCGCTGTCAATAAACAAGTGCAGTCCGCTGACAATCGGCTTCTGGGATTTGTTCGTAATGCTCTTATGGAACCATATGTACATTTCGGGCACGAAATTGAAGGACAAGAATGATACTGAATGCGCATTTATTTTTAGTATCTTTCGGCTGCAATTTAACTCTGACAAGTATGTGCATCTTATGATCGTCATTTGATACTTACCTTTCTTTAAGTTTAGATCGCTCTCTAAAACAAATATAAATGCACATGTTCATCTTTAATTGTTGCCTTATTTTTTTTAGCATGAGTCACATTCATCTGAGTTGATTATGAAGGTTCTTTACCATATCGTTAGTGAAACAAAAGCAGTTCTCTGGAAAGAAAACACCCGCCCTCACCGTTTAAAGGTAGTTGTTAGAAACGGGGAAACATTTAAAATATACATATATGGCAATATGACATAACCAACTATGGTTTTGAGAAAGAAATATATAGTCACCCGAGAAAAGATGACGGCTTTCGCATCAAGGACGCCAAGAAGATAATATGAAATTAACAAATGCCGAGTTATCCAGTAGTATGTAAATAAAGATAGGGTACGGAACACATACCAACGTACGCGTATATTAGGTATCTTTATGCTTAATTGAATACATATTATATTCAAAAACATTTAGTGAATCGGTTAACATCATCGCTGTCATTACAGCTGAAGAGACATGTGGCAATTTCCATGTGTGTGTATCAATATCGCTGAACGTTTCAAATAAACAGACACGTTGTACAAACTTAAATAGAAATATTATCCTAAATACGTTCAGTATATAATTCTGTATGTTAACACATCTAAACCAAGAACTTGGTAAAACTACTCGTACATGAGATATCGATATCATTATTGACAGAAGCATTTTTTTTCTGCAGCAGTACTTATTGCTTTTTTCAGTAATATTTAAATCACTATTAAACACGTTTAAAACCAAACTTCAGATTTTTGCAAATCAATGACCCATGCAGCAGGAATATCTTATTGAAACTTTACAAATTATCAGTTTATATATTACAATAACAAAACACCTTCAGCCTTCAACCATCCTGATAGGTTCATAAGCTCTTTAGACTTAAATGGAATTCCAAACTTTAAATAATCAATATATTAAGAAGCAGATTCTGGAATTCTCATTTCTATAAAACATCAAAATTAAACAAACCATTGTGTACACATTAGTATGTCACTAGTCACCAGAATTGCTTTCTCAACATGAAATGTTATTCATAAAAAGTCATGCAAACCTGCACAGATAGAACACACAAATAACAAATAGTGATTTTTATTGACAAAATTTTATAAACCTGTATTTTACTGGTCTAATATAGCAAGTATATCAATATATTTAGTCAAAGGTTAGTATAATATCAGCATGAGAAATAATTAATATTTTACCTTAAAGTAGTAACACCTTCAAAACCTCATATGTGCCCTGCCAACCAAGTTTTACTCTCCACTTAGCAATATCATTATATAATTGTCATTATAAAAATGTAAACACTATACTAAACTGAGAGAGATTAGTTCACAAACAAAAGATGAAATAATTGTTATAAGTACATTTTAAGTTTTGACTCAGTTGATTATGTTAGAAGACACAGATCATCTATTGAGCCAGGTGTGTATATCAGTTGGATATGTTTTGTTTCTTCAGTATACGAAATTAGAAGCACATTAATTTATATCGAATACTGAAGAATATGTTCCCACAATTTCATGCATAGTCTGAAATAGCTGAGTATGAAAGAACAGTGCAGATGAAATTGGATCAAATTTTGACCATATTGTATGTACAAATACTAATGTATTCAAAAAAAAAGCCTGAGAATAAAATACGCACCTATATTGATAATTATGGTGACATGAACTGGCTAAAATTACATTTTAGAAAAGTAGGTTATTAATTCCTAAACCGGATTTTTGTATCCACACATCTAAATAAAACTATAAGCAAAAGGTAACTACAGCTAGACAAGTAAAATAAA